>VWYK01072742.1:135230-184367 GCA_013399775.1 Semnornis frantzii | reverse complement strand
GGGCTCCAGAACTACACACAAGATGAGTGGGGTGGGTCTCGGTGAGGTAGGCTGAAGAAGACCCATGGTGGCTTGGAGTAGGACATGCATGATATGCTAATTCTCACTAAGAAGGTAAGGACACCTTGTTTGGCTGTAGAGGGCTAAAATCCCCTGCCTGCCTGTGGCTATCATGACACAACCCTCAGGCTATGGTGGCAGATTTGATGACAGCATCACATGGGTGAGATGTCCCTAGCTTAGCATGGGGTGAGCTTTCTTGTGAAATGGCATTTCCAAGGTGATACATGCAAGCTTTGTCTTGATGTTGGTGCCACACAGACACATCTGGTGGCAGATGTGGACAGGAGTTTCACGACAGGACACAAAGAGAAGCCTGAAGCTAGGGTTCTGAGAGGCACTGATACTGGGCAGCAAGGCTCTGGGGTCACAGTTCAGCCTCCCATCCTTGTAGCAGCTTGGGGAATTGGTTGACCCAGAGGGAAAGCAGCATCTCTGCACTCCCAATATTGTCTCCTCTGCTTAAGATGTAGAACCCAGGGGATCTTTGCTTACCATATGAGACTTCTAAGGCCCCAGCCGTGAAAATAAAAGTTGTTCAGGCAAATTTGTCTCATTCTGGAGCCCATCTCTGTGTCTTCTTCATCTGAGTCACAACCAAGTCTCTTAGCCTTGTAGCTACTCAGAGCCCTGTCTCTTCTCTTGTCAGCTTTAAGTCTTCCTTATTTTTACAGTTCTTTATGCTGAAGAGTTTAAAACCAAGAATTCTGCTTTCACATTTAGATGTCATCTGGAAGGAAGAGTCCAGCTTTTAGCTAGATTCCAATGAAAAGCCAAATTACCTTCACTAGCTGAATGCCAATAAATGCCCAACAGTTGGGATTAGGACTAGAGACATCTTGAAGAGACAGTGTCAGAGGAGAGAGGTGTCTTCCCAAAGCTTTTTGCTCTCTCAGAGATTTTTCACCCTTATTCTTCTCAGACTGTTGTGTGGCAAGCACCAAAAGTAGTTCAGCAGATGCTTGGAGTTGAGAATTCTGCAGAAGCTCAGCACTATCTCAATGCTTTGAAAGGTAGTGGCAAGCTTGGTGTGGCATGAATCTCTACCCAAAAGAGTGATTCTGAGCACCTGCACTGGCTGTTTGGGAGAAAAGAAAGTTCCTGTGCTTCAAACAGCCTCAGAGCTTCTTGGGTTTCAGTGTTTGGATTTTTGGGGGCAGGTCTGAGGTTTGACTTTCTAGCTGAATGGGGAAGCTTTGGTGCTGATTAAAAATTCTGGGGTTATTTTGGGTTGGGGGAAAAATGGGATTTGGCTATAGGTAGCCAAGTCTGTGCTGCTTGGCTGGGATGAGAGAGGCAGGTTTTAGAGTGACAGCTCAACCTGACTTTGCTGGACAAAGGTTTGGAGTTCAGACTTTGAAGGGGCTTACTGAGATTGTCCAAGGTGGTGCAAAGCTTAGAGGAGTTCCCTTGACATAGGTTCAGTGTGAGTTTGCTGCATGTGTCCAGGTTTGGGCTCCCCAGTTCAAGAGACACAGGGATCTGCCAGAAAGAGTTCAATGGTGGCTACAAAGATGACTGGGGGACTGGAACATCTCTGCTATGAAGGAAGACTGGGAGACCTGGGGCTGAGAGGGGACCTCATCAATCTCTGTTAATATCTGAGGGGTGGGTGTCAAGATGAAGGGGCCAGGCTTTTTGGTAGTGCCAGTGGTAGGACAAGGAACAACAGGTACAAGCTGGAGCACAGGAGATTCCACCTCAACATGAGGAGGCACTTCAGTCTAGTCAGGGTGACAGAATACTGGAGCAGGCTGCCCAGAGAGGTTGTGGAGTCTCCTTCTCTGGAGACATTCCAAACCCACCTGGATAATCTTTGGATGTCCCTTCCAACCCCTGACATTCTGCAGTAGTTGACATCAGCTCAGTGAAGATATTGCTGGTAAAAGGGAAGTGGAACCATCTTCAGCCACCACAACCCATCTCTGCAGTGTCTCTTTTGTCATGTTTGCTTACTATTTCCCAGGTGAGAAAATGGTGCAGGTGAGTGCTGCTTCTGCTCCAAGGGTGGGAGCACACCTGGAATGCCTCCAAAGAGCAGTGGTAACAGCCACCTTTTGCCTTCCCTACAGAGCAGTCCAGCTTCCTCGTGCTGGCTCTGGGATAGGTAAGGGCAATGGGGATGGAGAGGTGGGTGTGTATGTGTGAGCACAAATGTGTGTTCTCTTAGGTGATATACCTCAAGAGATGCTGCAGGTTAGCTTGTGTCTCACTCTGAGCTCCCCACGTGCTTCTCAACGTGCCTCATTTTTGTTCCACCTTCTCTCCCCCAGCTCACAATCTGTCTGTCGTGACTCACACGTTCTCTGGCTTTGATTTAGACTCCATCTGCTTTTCCAGCCAGTCAGGTTCCAGTTCTTCTGTAAAGCACTGTAGGAGAAGTGTGGGACTGGAGCAGAGCTGTACTCCAGAGAGAAGGAGGAAGAGCACTGACTCCAGCCTCAAAGCTTCTCCTTGTCTCTTCTGTCTCAGAGCAAGCGTTTGGCTGACTCTAAGTCTGTGCTTGCTGCTGACAAGGCTGGGACTGCCTTGGAGAACCTTGTGCTGCTTCCTGAGTGTATGTGGCCTGTCAGGGCAGATCTGGGCTCAGTGTTGCTGCTCAGTGTACACTAATGGCTTTTAAGAGGAATATAATTTCTCCCCTGCTTATTTAAAGGACGGTCACAATTCCCTGAGAAGCTGTAGTTGTTCTGCCTCTTATTTGCAGGCAGGGGAAGGCAACACAAAGGTAGTCTGGCAGCCAGAAATGTGCCACAACCCTCTGGGGGAGGCAAGCAGCTGGTGTGCACAAGGGATTTGCCCTCAGCTCACCACTGTCTTCTCACAAGTACAGGATGATCCTCAGGGGATTGAAGATAACTTAGGCAGGGGAAGGCCACCCTCATGTAGCTTATAGAGTGGGATCACGTCTCAAAGCCAATAGAGAGCTGATGGGCCCTGAATGCCAGACAGCAAAAATAAATCTGTCTTGCAGAGACCAGCTGGGGAGAGTTCTCTCTTCTATAAGCTTGTCACAGACTCTCCCACCCATGACCATCATCAGAAAGGAACTGGTGCAAATTCACTCCTTGGAATTGAAGCCAGGAGGGAATTTTCCTAGGAAGGCTGGGTTAGAGGCAGTGACAATTTGTACTTGCTCCTGATACAGTTTATGAACATAAGTACCTGGTGAGGCAAGACTGGGCCCTCTAAGTTAGATAATGCCTCACTAACAGCAGGAAAGGGGATGTGGCCCAGCATCTGGGAGGGTACCTCCAAGAACACATTCTCAGAGCCTGGGTTTATTCTCTGTTGCTGATAAATGGAAACACATCTCATAGACTGTTTGGAACTGCATTGAAGTGCCATGACACCAAAAATATGACAGAAAGAGATGCAGAAAGGTAGAGAAAAGCTGCAGAATACACGGAGTTGGGGTTACCTATTTACTGAGAAAACCTCACAAGGACAGTGAGTAGAACACAGCAGCATCTTAGGCTTGGATGCTAAGGTTTGGCATGCATGACATGAACTGACAAGATACCTTTTTGCAAGGTACAGACCGAGATCTGCTCCAGATTTAGACCTAGAGAGCGATGCTGCAGACAAGGCTTGAGGTCTCTGCTGTTAGCCACAGTGGAGACAAGCTGGCAAAAGTGAGAGGTGGAATTCTCAGATCTGAGGTATGCTGAAATATGTGGGCAGCAGGCAGGGTAGAACTGCCAGGAAAGAGCAGTTTCCAGAGAGAATCCTCTTTTCAAAGTGTAGCAAATGTGGCTTCCCTGGGCTGTGCTTCTTGGCAGCCTGCCAGCACTCCAGCCTTCTTTTGCTGTTTTGAGTTCTTCTATTTTAAGACTTTTAACATTTTGTAAAAAATTCTGAACAATGCCTGGAAGAGACAGACACAGGTATGTGAAGTGCAGGTGCATATGTGCTGGTTTACTCCTCTTCCTCCAACGCTGAGCATGCCTTTTAAGATATTTTTTTTTTTCCCCCCCCTACTATTTAAAAATTCTGCAGATTCTTGGGAAAGCCAAGAGGCTTTCCTACCTTCCACTGCTTTTCTTAGAGCCCTGGCAGTATTCAAGATGTGAGACAGACCAGATATTTTCCTTCCATCTGTTTCAAGGGCATGGCTCAGCTGAAGGATAGAGGAGAAGCTCCTAACTGCACCCCCATCCAGGAAAATCCCAGAGTAAAAAACTGAGGAAGGGATTCTGCATGGGAATGTTTGGGGAGGTTGCAAGATAAGAGCCAGAGAAAAGGAGCTGCAGCAACATGGAGAGGATTGCAGTCAGCAGCAGCAGTATGCTGCTGTGCTGGAGGTCTGACTGTTTATGCTGGTGCAGGCAGAGCAGGTGTGCCTGGAAGGATGATCCCAATGGAGACTGGGAAGAGCTGCTCCTCCTCTGCCTTCCATGTGGCAGGCAGCCCCACAGCAGCCCCACTATGTCCAGCAGTGTTCGCATCCTGCTACAATCCCTTCTGCCGTGTTCTGCGGACATGGCAGAGCCTAAGCACGATCAGCCTGTCCTTAGGCCCCTTGCAGTCCACATTTGACTCCTGCACACCCCCAAGCAGTCCAACAGCCAAAGAATCCTCGGGCAGAGGACAACCAGAAGGAGAATGGCTGAGTCCGAGGCCCCTTCCCCTCTGTGGGGATCGCAAAGAACATCCAAAAGCTTCTCTTTGAGGTGCAAACACAAGGGGGCTGGCTCAGCTGGTGGACTGCTCCCTTCGTGATGGCTATAAGGGGACATCCTCATCCTCACTCAGGTCAGTGGAGTGTAGGCTTATGTCCTTCAGGATGTCTGAGATGTTTTCAGCAGCTGGCCCTATCAGCTCCATCTCTTCCAACTCGGTGTCAGTGGTGTACGCAGAAGCCAGGACTTCCCCCTCTTCCTGCAAGCCTGAGGGCTGGGGGCCATGCAGGCAGGTGGGCAGCGGGCTGTCTGTGCCCAGCTCTGGCTCCTGTTGTGCCATCAGCAGGCTGTCATCCTGCTGGCTCCACGCCCGCGCATCCCTCCGGCCGTTGGCGGCGCCGGCTGAGGGTCGCTGCGTGTCGCGGAAGCTGGCCAGGGGCGGCCGCAGGCGAACGCCGGAACGGGTGGAGCCTTCTATAGCCTTCTGGAGCTGTGGAGGAGGGGAGAACAAGTTGAAAACAACTGGCTGAGAGGGAGAGAGGCCTGCCCTGCCCTGTTCATACCCTCTGCAGGGTAAAGGGAGCAGAGCTGGAGGCACTGCTGGGGCCTGCCAAGCTCTTTGGCGCTGCTGGTGTGGTTTGCCATGCCCTGGGAAGTGACTAAGTCCACAGCACTTTGCAAGATGGTAAGAGCCACTCAGGTAAGTTCACGGAGGGGATGAACACTCTGACATCTCTGCCAGCCACATCTGCTGCCATCCCTTGGGCTTTGTGGTTTCCAAAGGGCTGGGTTGAAAAGGCAGCAGCTGCAGGTCTGTTTTTCACAGCTAGGTCCTCCTGCACCTCTAAGTTAACTGCAGTGATCCACAGGACAGTTGCAGTTGATTAGGAGATGAAAGGATCTGTACTTACCTCTTCCAAAGCCAACACTCCCCTCAGCTTCCCCATACTGGTCACATAGGCACGGCTGAGGCCCAGCAAGGAGAACAATGTATGAGTCTATGAGCAAAACCACAAAAGGGCATTTCAGGGGCTTGGGAATCTGCTAAATTGATGCTTGGTGTTAGAACTGAGACTTGGGATTCAGAAATGGGAATTGAAAGGTGCACAATTCTGCAGTTATTCCAGTGAGAAACTGCTTCATCTCTTCCCGCTGTGTAGCTAGCAAATATCACCCTTGGGTCCTTCTGCTGTGCAGCCATCATTAGGAGAGCATCCTCAAGGTCACTCCCACCCTGCATCTGGCAGAGATTCATCTGCAGCACCCTCTCTATTTAGGCACTTATGCAGATCCTCTCATTTAGTGTTGGCCATTACTGTAGTCATGTGGAAAGTCAACCCCTGCTTGGGTTATTTATTCAACTGCTTGCCTTAACCCAAGAAGATTTCTTCTTCTCCTGTTTCAGAATATTTCTTGCCAAAACTTAAGCTTGCTGCTGCTTAGCCAGTGCAGTGGTGACACAGAACAAGTCATTCCCTTTCTCTTACACAGCCTTCTCCAAAAGAGAGACAGCACACTGCTACCACGCTTCTTCTACCCCCTTCACTGTACTGTTTTTCATAGGCCAGGCTTTCTAAAACTTCCAGCATCTCAGTGCCCATCTGTGGTGTATTTCCAAGCTCTGGCTGAACTTCACCTGTGGCCTTATATGATGCCATTTTTTCACAGCTGGTGTTTGCCCTTCCCCCCTCCTCCCCTCCCCAGCATCACAGGAGATACTGAATGTCATAAAGCAGGAAAGAAGATGAATCACTCTTGGGGGTAAAATGCAGAGGAAATCTCATTTCTCAGGAACAAGACATTTTACCCTAACAGAGAAGAAAATCAGGCTGGTTAAATACATGGTAAGGTGAGATATTCCTGCCTGTTCTCAGCAGTCCCACAGATAGCTCTGGCTGTGCATACCTCGGTTTGATTACTCATCCCTGCACTTTTTGTCCATCCAAGTTAAGCTGACCTGTTTGTCATTTCTGACCTTCTCATTTGCTCTTTTTTCAAGATAAGGATGAAGCTTTCCTCACCTGCAGTCTTTAGGTATGGCTTCTTGCAACCACTATATTCTTAAACATAATGCTGGTGGTTTTCAGATTACTTCAGGCAGGCCTTTGAAAAAAACCCACCAAATGCCTCTTAAGAACGTAGTAACCTGTTCTTATTTTACTCAAGGCTGAGACCCCACCTGGAGAACTGTGTACAGTTCTGGAGCCCCCATCACAGGAAGGACATGGAACTGTTGGAGCTGGTCCAGAAGAGGCCACCAAGATACTCAGAGGGCTGCAGCAGCTCTGCTATGAGAACAGGCTACAAGAGTTGGGGCTCTGCAGCCTGGACAAGAGAAGGCCTCCAGAAGGCCTTATAGTAGCCTTCCAGTATCTAAAGGGGGCCTACAGGAAGGCTGTGGAGAGACTATTGACAAGGTCTTGCAAAGACAGGACAAGGGGCAATGGGTTTAAACTGGCAGAGGAGAGATTTAAAATGGATGTTAGGAGGAAGTTGTTTGCAGTGAGGGTGGTGAGACACTGGCAGAGGTTGCCCAGGGAGGTTGTGGCTGCTCCCTCCCTGGAGGGGTACAAGGCCAGGTTGGAGGAGGCCTTGAGGGACCTGTGCTAGTGGGAGGTGTCCCTGCCTATGGCAGGGGGTTGGAACTGGATGATCTTTGAGGTCCCTTCCAACCCTGACAAGACCATCAGTTTATACAAGCTCTAGAACAAACGGCTGCTAGGTCCAGGCCATAGGCCCTCCTCAAATCCTTACTGGTACAAGTTCTTATCCCAGAGCTCTTCAGCTGAACGTTGAAAGTGACCAAACTGAGAACTGCTTGAAAGAAGAAAGGCCAGGCTGGGAAGGAATAAGAAGTGAGACCAAGCACAAAGCAGTCTGATTTGGAAGGAAGGGTGTCATAGAATGGTAAGGCTGGCTTCTGCTCATGCAGTGACAGGGAGACCTGAGGTAGGCTGTTTTAGTAAATAGACTCCTTATCAGATAGCTCTTTCTTGTGCAGCTTCATGCAGAAGGCTATAGGAACCTGCAGGGTTCTGTAGTTGGATGTGGAAGTAGCTGATGTTGGTAGTTGTAGGTGAAGAGAAGGAGAAAAAACAAGCCATAGAGCAGACTTATAATGACAGACAGGCTGGAGAAATGCAGTGCATGCTTCAGAGAGACATCTGCACCTACCTTGTGCAGGGAAGTTCCCTCCACCAGCTGAAAAGGGCAAGGGTCTACACGACAGCTGTCAAAGCACACATTCTTGTCCAGCTCCTGCTGCTCCCAGGCATCTATCTGACACAGGAAAGAAGATGAATCACTCTTGGGGGTAATCAGCAGTGCTGTCTTGTCTACCCAAACTAGTCCCATTCTCCTGGTAATGCTTCTTCCTCCCTATGCTGATCATTCCTTGCACCCTTCAGGTCTCCCATCCCTTCCTTGCCAGATGTCAAGTCCCTATGGAAAAAGAGCAATTTTAGTGCCCCAGAGGTTTTCTGAAAGGTGAGATTTTTCTCCTTCCTGCTTAAAGATGGAGTGAACATCTCAGCTGTCCTTTCTGAGTGAACCTTCCTCTTGTCATTGCACTACAATGGCTCCTCTGTGTGAAAATGAAGGAGCAATACAGATTTAGGTAAAGGAGGACTTACGGAGTCTCTAGTCCAAAGCTGTGCTCACAGCAGGTCTGCCTTCAAAGCTAGCTCAGAGCCTTGCTCAGCACATCTGGCAGAGCAATCTCTTACTGGGTGAGACTTGCCCATTGTGCAGCTCTTAGAATAAAATGGCTTTAGCTGTGGCTCTCTGTGGCAATCCCTGAGGCTGCCAGAAGTGTGGGCAAAAGCAGCACTCCATTAACCTCCCTCCCCTTCTGCACTCACTCTTACCTCTTCTGGCCTCATTGTGTCAATGACTTCCATTGGCTCCTGTAGAAGAAAACACTCTTCAGGACAGACAAGGAATCCACAGTTTCAGAGTGCAGAAAGGAGAAAGCAGTCTGCACAGCCTCCTCACCCCTTCCATCCCCACTTTACTCCAGGCAGTGTGTGACAGTGTAAGGTATACTCTGTCCTCGCTTGTAGCGACCGAGTGTGGGATGCTGGTGGAGCAATTCAGGTGCCTGGATGTGGTCATCTAGCACTGCTTTAGATGCTCTCAGACACCCTACACAGGGCCCAACCACTGCTCTAGATGGGTGTCCCATAGGCTCTGTGTACCTACCAACTCTGTGCAGATAATGGCAGATACCCAAGAGCACCTCACGGTACAAAGCAAAAGCACTTTTTCATTTTCCTCTGGCCCAGAACTGTTTGCCCAAATGGAGCAGAGCTGCACTTTATCCCAGCACAGCTGAACTTTGTGCTGTTGTGGCTGCCCTGAGAAAAAAAGATGCCCACATTGAGTCATGATGGTGACCCTGACATCTGAGCTCAGATGGCTCTCCATGAAGCATCATGCTCCTTTACAGCAATCACACTCTCCTTGGAGAGCTTTCCTCGCTGATGCTGTCAGAGTTCAGGACCATAAATGTGCCCACGTTCTGGCCAAATAAATGGCTCTGAGTAGCAGGTACTATTTCCACTGCATTCCCCTCCCTCTTCAGGGTATTGCCAGGCTCTCTGAATCCCTAACCTGGACAGCATTCTCTGTGTCATGTGGATGGTTGTAACGGCATAAGAGCTGCTGGATCAGTTGCCTCAGACTCCTGAAATTGCCTGAAGGATCAGAACAAACACACAGATAAGTGAGCAGAATACATGAGAGTTGAAAACACAAAACTCCACACCCCATCTCCTTGCCCAAGGGAGGCTGGAAAATAACATGAGGGACATGGTAGGTGTCTGACAGGGCTGAGCCTATCCCAATCCACCATTCAGTTTGTAAGACACTGTCTGAAACATGCCAGAATCAATGTCCCTTTGCAGTACCTTTTCCCCCAGGAGAGGAAACAAAGCATTACAGAGTAGCCCCTGTAGGTAGTATTTCTGTGTCAGTGTCCCTAAGGAGAACCAAACAAAGCGGGCCAGGAGAAAGATGACTAACACAGAAAACAGTCTGATACAGGGAGCAAACTGCTGGGACAAGAGGTTTCTGAAGCCTACAGAGAACATGTTTGGAGGAAGAGGATGGGAAGGGGAGGTGAGAATTTGGAAGTCACTTCAAAGACGAAGCTCAGCAGCAGCCTGAGTGTGACAGGTACAAAGGTGTGAGGAGTCCAGCAGTGTAATGGTGGGAATGAAAAAGACTTCAGAATTATTCTCCCAGGCTGCAGAATCAGGAGTTAGCAGAGAGGAGGAGATGAAGTTTGGTGCTGTTAGTGAAGAGAACAGGACTATGGAGGAAGATAGGCGAGATCCTCCTGGATCAGTACTGCCTCGTGTGATGTGTCTCATATCCTTGTTTGGATGTGATTTTTCTTCTGCTCTGGTGAGGCTCACCACTCTACTGCCTTGGAAGTAAAAAGTGGATTTTCCTGTGCCTTAGAGTTCCAGTCACACATAGGTGGTGTTGAGAAACCAGAATGTGCTATATGCTATATCACATGCTAACTTCTTGGGTGCCTGAAAGCAGGAGCCAGAGTTCTTTCCTTTGTATTCATTCTCAGACCTGGACTGCACCTCTATGCTTGCTCTATTTCAAGAAATATAAAGGAAAAAGAAATCCAGCATCCTGCAGCAAATACATCTATTATACAGAAATGAGCTCTGAGTACAGGCTTGGGAGCAAACCTGATATAGTTTGGATCACCACCTATCACTGTTTGTCCACTATATTACTGCAGCTGACTCAAGGAGATGTATGTCCAAAAGAACCGTGGTTGGTTTTGGAGATGGCTGAGCCACAGTCTAAACTTGTTTAAAAACAAGGAGAGATGTGTAGTGCTCAGTCTGCTTTTGCCAGGGAAATTAAACCACAGGGTGAAGGAGGCAAAAGATGAGACTCTGCCATGCAGTCTCTTCAGAAAATGCCTGAGGAGATGTTATTGCAGAGCATGAAGTGCAGAGTAAAGACAAAGAGCTGAGTGGGCCAAAATGTTACCATGCTCGCTGAGGGCCCACAAACAGAAGGTCCTTTTTTGTCATGAGTGTTGAAATGCATTAGCAAAATACCCTTAGTGTAGGAAAAGCAGAGACAGCTCCTTCCCTCAGTTTCTGGAGAGCGAGTTCCTTGCACAGGCATCTGCACACAGCAGTGCAAAAGCTGCCACAAGCTGTCTGGTAACATGGCTGAGGTACCATACCTGGGAGCTGCTGTGGCTCCAAAGTTTCAGGCATTTGTTTAAGAGGACTTGCCAGGCCATTGTGCTCCTCTGGGTAACTAGGAGTGGGACTCAAGGGCTGAGGCAGCTGTTAAGGAAAGGAGAGAAAAATCAAGTCTACCCTCTGTCATCTGTTTCTCAGCCTCTCCAACTGCCTTACTGCAGTCTCTGTGTTGCAGTCTCTCCACTCAACTGCCTCACCTCTCCCTTCTCATCCGTATCCTCATCCTCATCAACATAAGCAAAAGATTCATGCCTCAGCTTTGGCAGAGCTGCCCACAGTCCCTTGCTGTGCACATCATCAGCTGCCTCAGCCTTGTGCTGCATTTCTCTGGTGAGGAGCCGCCGGCGTTCTGGGCTCAGATGTTTCTGGAGGAGAGCTTGCAGCTCAGAGCGCTCCACAGACCCCAGCAGGATCATGGTGTCTAAGCAGGACAAAGCAGAGAAGCCATTAAGCTACTTGGAGGTTTTGAGCATCCCCTGCCACACACTCTTCCCTTCAACCTCTTCAAAGCGCTTGGACTCATCGTGTCCAGAGCTATGCAAGAGTCACCGACCAGCTCTGCTGATAGCTGCTAAGACACTGTGAGAAGTTCTCCAGCCCTCCTTAGCACCACATCAGAAGCAGGCTCTTTACTTATGCAAGATTCCTCCCTGTTGTCACAGTTCAATTCACAAACTTCCCACACATCTCCCTTACCTGCTGTACCTGCTTCACTGCCCAACCTCAGCTTACCTGTCTGAGCAGCTGTCAGATATGATCCAGAGCAGAGGAGTTTCGTGTAATGGGACACAGCATGTAATCTGAAAGCCAGTTTCTGTGGCTCTTAAAGCTGAGCCAATCTTCAGGAAAGACCAGTTTCTCTACATTGCTTACCTGGTGAGTCCACCAAAGGCAAAGCCTTAGCAGTGGTGCTTTGGAGAAGAGTTTGCAAGTCTCGGTATTTACAGTTGCAGGAGACAAATTTCACATCCTGGACCATAATATCCTCGACAAAGATATTGTATTTGCTGTGAATTTATGGACAAGAAAGGGAAGAGTGAGCACATTAACTATGTCTAGCAGATAAATTCCTTCAAGAAATACCTAAATGACCACCTCTTAAAAAAAGCATTGTCAGTGCAGGTGCTTCTGGGAGAGCAACCTAGAGGACTCTCCAGCAGGTTCCCCAGGTGTCCAGTACAGTTGGATTGCACTCCATCACCTCTCACCATAAAATATACACCCCCAGGCACAGATGGAGAGAAGGCTTGGACAGACATACTCTATACTAAAGAGAGGAAGGCATGCATATAAATAACTGAATTTTGGCTTAAGCAAACCATCCAAATAAAAGGGTATTTCAAACAGTTGCTGCCTAAAGGAAATGGAAATGAGACATCTGATTTTTAAAGTTTTAAATGGAAGCAAGCACCAAGATCAATAGAAATTAAGTAATGGTGCAGATTATTCAACCCTGTGCTTTCAGGGAGGAAAAGTAAGATCTTTCAGTGAGGAAAGGATCTTTTTTCCATTCCTGTGTATGAGCCCTAATTCCACTACTTGGGTTTTTCTTCTTACTGCATTTTTATTTTCTTTGCATTACTGCCTCCTTTTCACGACCTTTTATTCTACCATGCTCTTATCCTCCTCTGCTGTATTTCTTTGCCACTCCCCACCTTCACTCGACTGTACCTTATGTGATTCCAGCCCAGGTCTGGCAGGTAAGGCAACTTCTTCACCTGGATGATGCTATCATAGAGGCTGGGCTGCAGACTCTGGGCCACCATGTTGGCAAGGATGACAGCCACCATCATGGGGAGAATGTGAGAGATCTGCCCTGTCAGCTCAAAGCAGATCACAGCAGTGGAGACAGTGTGGCTCACTGCTCCTGTCAAAGCTGCTGCACCTTTCCCAGGTAGGGTACAAAAGGGACAGGAAGAGAAGAAAGTTTCCATATAGAAATGGCACATCATGGCAACCAGGAGAGTCATGGGGATGGGGGCAGCTGAAGAAAGACATTGAGACTCACCAATGACGGCATAGCCTCCAGGTAAGATCTGATACAGGATTCCATCAAAGAGGATCCCGTCGGGAAAAAGCGATGCCATCATTTCCCCAATCAGGCGCCCAAATGCAGCACCTGCAGATGCCACTGACAGTTAAGGCCTGGCACCCAGGGTCAACATCAACACTTACACTGAAACAGGAGTTCTCAGTCACAAAACAGAGCAGTTAGACCCCACCACCCCGAGAGGAGGAAGAGGTGCTGAGGGAGGTCGGTAGAGCTGAGCCCTCAGTCCCCCCCGAGGTGTGGTGGGCACAGCAGTGTTTGTGATCAAGAGTATCGCAATGTCAGCCCAGCTCTCAGCTAAGGCCTTTCACACTCATTCTGTGGATGGCCAAGCACTAAAATCACAGCTCACAGAAGCGTTTAGGTGGGGAGAGACTTTTGAAGGCCTTTTTCTGACCCTTGCCCACAACAGGGCTAATTTCAAAATGAGGTCAAGTTACCCAGAGCCTTGCCCAGACACGTTTCAGATGTGCACAAGGTTGGAGACTCTCCTGCCCTCCTGGGCACCTGAACCAAGGAAAGAATTTTTTGTGACACATCAGAATTTCCTGGGTTGCAGCCTGTGCCTTTAACTCCTGATTACTGTGTGTCCCTAAGAGGAGTCTTCATGTCCTTTCTATGCCCTGCTCATTGAGTGGTAAAGGTCACATAACCCCTCCCAGCCTTCTCCTCTGCAGGCTGAACAAGCCCAACTTCTTCAGGCTTTCCTTATCTCTTTTGTGCTCCAGCTCCCCAACAGTCTCAGTGACCTCCGCTGGCCTCATTGCACTTTGTCAAAATCTCTTGTGTTGATGGACAGGAGGTGGCACAACATCCCAGAACTGTGTCCCAAGTGCTGAACGAGGAGAAGCTCTTCACCTTGCTGCCTGGGCTTTCCCTGCTACACCCTTCTTTGTGGTCAGCCTTCATCATGGCAAGGGCCTGCTACTGGCTCACGCTCAACTGCTGCCTGCCAGAACCCAGAGGTCCTCAGCAGTTTCTTTAAGAGCTGTGGGTACTTACTGCTGAACTTGACGAGCTTGCATATTTCAGTCTAGCACAGCCTCTCTTTCTTAACATTAGCATTCCTTTAGTTTGGTGGTGTTGCAATTAAAGCCATTTAAGCCCCACTAAACTCCTAGGTTAGCACGTTTCAGTCAGAAGCACTGAGCAGGTGGTGGGTTGCACTGCAGGTACTAGTTCTGACATTATCTCCTCTAGCTGCCCTTCAGAGGTGAAAGGAGCAAATACTCCTAGTGCAGGACAAAGGTTTCTCTGTGGATGATGCAGAGATACCAGAAGGCCATGGCTCAGGTGCCTTAGCACAGTGTGGCTTTCCTTCTGTAAAAGGAAGGGGGGAATGGAGCAAAGCTGGAGGTGGGGACATTCTGACTGGATGTAAGGAGGAAGTTCTTGAGCATGAGAGTGGTGAGAGCCTGGCATGGGTTGCTCAGGGAGGTGGCTGAGGCCCCATCCCTCGAGGTGTTTAAGGCCAGGCTGGATGAGGCTGTGGGCAGCCTGATCTAGGGTAGGGTGTCCCTGCCTGTGACAGGGTGGTTGGAACTAGATGATCTTTGTGGTCCTTTCCAACCCTGACTGATTCTATGACTATTATTCTACGATAGGGATTTCTTCCTCAGCACTTGGAGTCAGGGGGTGGTCAAATGACAAAAGCAGAGACTCAGAGGCTGTCACACACACTGTTAACCCAGCTTGTCAGAGACAGCAGAGGACGACTCCTCACCTGGAAGAATCCTTCTGGACATGCACAATGTCTCCCTTAGCCTTTCCACCTATCAGCCCCATAAGCTGCAACATGACAT
Source organism: Semnornis frantzii (assembly GCA_013399775.1). NCBI lineage: Eukaryota > Metazoa > Chordata > Aves > Piciformes > Ramphastidae > Semnornis > Semnornis frantzii. The sequence continues at coordinate 169,591 of VWYK01072742.1, read as the reverse complement.
TGAAACTCACCGATAACAAAAACAGGCATGAACCCTCCACAAGGGATTGGCATCGTGGTAGCAATGACAGACATGCAGAACTAGAACAGAGGCAGAGGGTGTGGTTGTTACTGAGCAGCAACACAATCTCCTGCAGTCCCAACTCTACAGCCCAGCCTGCCAACCCATGAGGAGGTGTTTGGAGGAATCTGGCAGTTCAGGCAGAAAGTGAAGGGTAAAGTGGCTGTGGGGTGTGAAGGGGAGCTGCAAGAGCTCTGGCAACACACAAACACTGACTGAGAGGGTCTCTAGGTGACTGCTGCGGCAGCAGAAAAGATGAACCACCAAAGGGATGGATGAAAAAGAGAACTCCTTTGCTTTGGGCCTTAGGAGTTGAGATTTTTTACTGCTCCAAACAGCTCAAACAACAAAGCTGTCAGAAATGTCACAGACTTGGAAAGATTTTGGGGCAAAGTGAACTCTGGAGGTCTCTCCTGCAACTCCTTGCTCCCAGAAGGGCTAATTGTCCAAGATAAAGAGATCCACTTGCACAGACCATGTCAGCACAGAACATGTAATCTGCTGTTGCTTTCAGAGTAGTGAGTAAAACTCTTTCCAGCTACATTTCTCCATCAGAGTATGGTACTACTGACAATTCCTCGAGCCTCAAACAGCTGCAGATTGTGCTTGCATTATTTTTATTGCCTCCTATCTGTAGCCATGAATATCAAGTAGAGTGTAGCAGGCTTCATTCAGTGCAAATAGAAATTATCTGAGAGCTTTTAACTGAATCATTGACTTATTCTGGAGCCTGAGAAATCTTTCTTGATGTAGCCTCCCTTACCACCTACTACACAGTGGGTACCAAAGGGCATTCAGCAGAGAGCACAAGGCATATGACTTAGTGAGCAGTGAAGGAGGTCACTGTGTTAGGGCTAGAAAACTATTCCCTAATAACTTTGGTGATCTCACAGTCAAGGTGGGCATAGGTCACACAGAAGTATATATGAACCCACTGCAGTTTCATTCCATACTAAGCAGCAACTCATGGGCAGCCCACGAAATGTTTTAGAAAGCATCAAGAATATTCACTCTGGGTGGAGAAGGGTTATGGTGAGATGGTCTCTTACCTTCACAAGGAAGAAGAGCAGGATGACAACGAAGACACTGACTTTAGGATGGATCCAGGCAGCAGATTTCCCCAGGATCTGAGTGTCTCCTGTGTATTTTGCCCAGGTATAGTTATCAAAGAGAGTGCTGATGGCTTCCCGTGGCATCAACTAAATGGCAAAAAAGCAAGCCTGAGCCATGAGCTAAGATAGGGTAAATCCCATATGAATGAACACCATGCTTCATAGAGAGCTCAGCTGTCAGCAAGGCCACGTTCCCCATCAGAATTCATGTAAAAAGGGGATGAGAGGAGAGGGGGAAGTACACAGTGCACAAACTGGAACACACAGGGTGAGGAGCCTGCATTTACAGTGATGTGTTGGCCTCTGCCCCAAGAAAGCAGGGGAGATTTTTTTCTTCAGTACTTCACAACTATGAAACTTAATTCACACTTTGTAGGAAGAGAGATGGGACTTTACCTGAGCTACTGAAAGGAAAACTACTTTTACAGACAGAGTTACACCTTCCTTATTACTTGTTTAGGAGAGCAGACCCTTTTCAAGCTTCCTATGAAGGAGATGGTCTCATGAGTCACAGAATACAGCCTGCCCTCAATCCAAAATCCTCCCGTACCTTTCATCCACATTCCATCACATAAGGTTACTGGGGCACAGGATAAGGCAAAGCTGTTCCACAGAACTGCAAATACACATCCAGCTCTCACCTCTCCTGCCATGAACTGCCCAAATCCAGGAGGAAAGGTGAGACTTGCTATAAGGAAGGTTATAACTCCAGGGTAAATGAGGCGGCTGAAAGGAGAAAAAGGAGCATTAAGGCATAACCTCACATTCCCCTGTTACAAAACCCTCGCTTCAGGGCTATCACTGCAGTTGCTGTGAGAGCTCTCCTCCAGTGGTCCTGCTTATGTTGGTCTTGCTTCTTCATTCCCCACATGCAACAGATCCTGTCCCAGGGGGTTTCATATCTTTCTGCAGGCACACCCCCACCACATTCATTCTTAGAAGGAAAACTGCTTTTCCATCATCATGGTTCTTAGGGGAGCTGTATTTGGTGGCCAGTGGGTTTGGCTAGTGGGGCACAGCTGGGCAGCAGGGTGAAGCCATCTGCATTTTCCAGTATCTGAAGGGGGCCTACAAGAAGGCTGGGGAGGGACTATTTACAAGGTCTTGCAATGACAGGACAAGGGGCAATGGGTTTAAACTGGCAGAGGGGAGATTGAAACTGGATGTTAGGAAGAAGTTTCTTTCCAGTGAGGGTGGTGAGGCACTGACACAGGTTCCCCAGGGACGTTGTGGCTGTTCCCTCCCTGGAGGTGTTCAAGGCCAGGCTAGACGAGGCCTTGAGTGACCTGTGCTAGTGAGAGGTGTCCCTGCCTATGGCAGGGGGTTGGATGATCTTTGAGGTCCCTTCCAACCTTACCATTCTATGATTTTCCTGCTGCTGTGTTTCTGAATTCACTGTGGCACTTCATGGGCACTTAAGACAATGGCAGTCTAAGCTGCCTCTATGTGCTGTACTAATCCTGCCAGGTCTACACAGACAACTTACTGTGTTCTCTGAAGGAATTTCTGGCTGAGTATTTAGGAAGACAAAATACAACCTTTATTTTGTTTCAGCCTAAGGACCTACGAAATCATGAGAAATCAGTCAAAAAGTTTAAAGCAAATTCACAATTTTCAGGCTTCATTCCACTTCTCTGTTAATTTTGTTTGATGGCTCTGCTGATGCTTGTGGGTTGCTTTCACATAGTAAATTAAATCAGTCTGAACTACTTCTTAGCCAGTAGTTTTCTTCTGCTCAGATTTGCAGCTTGCTAAGGAATATAGGACCTCCACACCTCTCAACTTAAAAAAAGACTCAGAGCTTCAACCTTCTGTAGAGAGACTGAAGACTTTACAATTTGCCACCTTCTATTCTTCAGGTTATAATTTTGCAAGTCATAACTCTATAAGGGGGAAGAGAGGGGAAGCATCTTCAAGTGCCCTGTAAAAATTCAATTGCTAAGATTTTTAGTGTTTTGTATTTCACTTCCAAGCTGCAGTTCTCGCCTGATTTCAGCTGCTTGCTTTGCAGATCTGCAGTAACTGCAGCATGTTCATTAGGGTTTGGCCTAAGTTTTGCTTGCTCTTTCAACAAAAAATGAGATTTTAAAGGTGTAGTTGTGCTACATAAATTCATAGAATTCGTAGAATGGTTTAGGTTGGAAGGGACCTTAAAGATCATCCAGTTCCAATCCCCTGCCATGGGCAGGGACACCTCCCACTAGAACAGGTTGCTCAAGGTCTCATCCAACCTGGCCTTGAACACCTCCAGGGAGGTTATGGAGCACAGAATCACAGAATGAGCAACCTGTGCCAGTGTCTAACGATCCTCATCATAAAGAATTCCTTCCCGACCCTCAGTCTCAATCTGCCCTCCTTAAGCTTCAATCCATTCCCTCTCTGTCGCTACAAGCCTTTGTAAAAGGTCCCTTCCTAGCTCTCCTGTAGCCCCCTTCACCTCCTGGAAGGCTGCTCTAAGGTCTCCCCTAGAGTCTCCTCTTTCTCCAGGCTGAACAGCCTCAACTCTCTCAGCCTGTCCCCACAGGGAAGGTTCTCTAGCCCCCTGATCATCTTCACTGTCTCCTCTGGACCCACTCCAGCAGCTTCAGCACTCCCCTCTTATGCTGGGGGCAACTTCAGTTGTGTTTGTTAAAGTCTGTCTGACACCCAATTATTTTTTTTATCCATTCTAAACAAACAAACAGAAGCAAAATGATCTCAAGAAGCATGATCACAGATTTTCCAGTTTAAAATATTTTCTTTCCTATCTATAGTCTCTCTTTTCCTCTTACTGCATACTACAGAGCCTCCCCTAGAAATCAAGAAGCTATTTGAGATTATTGAGGCAGATCCAGACTGAAGAAAATCCAGTGCAGAGCAAACTCTTTTGACATTTACAGCTACATTTCTGGTATTTTTATTGTCTTAACACTTGAAATTGTTCTACTAGCTTCCAGGAAGCATTTGTTAGTATTTAGTACCAGCAGGGTATACAAATGTGGTCCCTGAAGAAAGTATCTTCAAAAGGCACTCACTGTTTGGTGAGGAACTGGCTGAGCGCTGTGTGACGGCGGATGCAGAGGACCACCTGGCGATTGAAGTAAACAAAAAATGCTCCAAGGAATCCAGAACAAATCCTGAAGTGGAGATAAGGAAATAAAATCATGCCAAACAACAGACAACACACCAAGCCATCAGCCAATGCGCTGAGCTCAAGTGGTTTTCATTCTCAGCTGTTTACGAAGCCTTTCAAATGTCACCTGGAGGATTATTCCTACAGCAACTCACCTGCAGACATTGGCTCCCTGATAATGGGGAGAGGTTATCTAGCAGCTCTTTGTCATACACACTACAGCCATTTTACCAGCTACATTTTCTCTTGATCAGAGGGAGAAATCTCACTTATAAAAATCTATAGAATAGTCTCTTAAAAAGCACTGACAGACCTCAGTGGGGGCTGGCAAAGAGCAACTAAGCAAAGACTGCTGTTGTCAGAAGTTAGACATCAGGGTGGAACAAGAAACAGTAAAAATGAAGTGAGCTTGACTCTGATGCAGCACAATAATGCACCTCTGTGAAATATATAACCTGTAATAGCAACTCCTGGCAGGAGTGTGGCCACTAGGGCTAGGGAGGGGATTCTGGCACTTTGCTCTGCTGAGACCCCACCTCAAATACTGCATCCACTTCTGGTGTCCACAGCATAAGGACACAGAGCTGTTGGAGTGAGTCCAGAGGAGGGCCACCAAGATGATCCAAGGGCTGGAGCTCTTGTGATTTGAGGATAGTCTGAGGGGGCTGGGGTTCAGCCTGGAGAAGACTCTAGAGGGACCATAGAGCTGCTTTCCAATAACTGAAGGGATCCTACAGGAAGGCTGGAGAGGGACTTTTCATAAGGGTGACTAGAGACAGGACAAGGGGGAATGGTTTGAAGCTGAGTGAGAACAGGATTAGACTGGATCTAGGGAAGAAAGTCTTCTATATGAGGGTGGTGAGACTCTGGAACGGGTTGCTCAGGGAGGCTGTGCATGCCTCCTCCCTGAGGGTTTTTAAGGCCAGGTCAGAGGAGGCCTTGAGCAGCTGAGTCTGGTTGAGAGGCATATCTGCCCATGGTGGGGATGTTGCAGTAGATGATCTCTAAGGCCCCTTCCAACCTCATCCATTCTAGGATTCTATGATTGTTACTAAAGCAAGCTATGTAATTTCTGTCACCTGAGTCACAAAGGTCTGTGTGCCTCATATGGAAATGGCCTCAAGTTGCACAAGGGCAGGGTTAGGTGGGCAATTAGAAGAAATGTCTTGACTGAAAGGGTTTTTGAAACATAGGAAAAGGTTTCCTAGGGAGCTGGTTGAATCCCCATGCCTGGGGGTGTTTAAAAGGGGCAGAGATGTGGTGCTGAGGGATGTGGTTTAGCACCAGGCTTGATAGAGTTAGAGAATGGTCAGACTCAATAATCATAAAGGGCTTTTCCAACCAAAATGATTCTGTGATTCTATGAAATGGAATAAACAGTTTCATAACCCCCTCCCCATTTCCTTCCTTGGCTGGTGTGCTACATGGACACCATTTCTGAAGGTAGAATCCCAACAGGCAGAAGCCTTGTTTGTGGCAATTACAATGTCTAAAAGAAATTGTAACTATTCTGCAAAAGAGTTCTTAACAGAGCTCACATGATAACTCCTGCAGAGCAAAAAGCCAGGTTCCTGGCAACTCACCCTATTACAGCAAAGGCTGGCAGCTCCTGGAGGTCAAAGGGGAAATCCATGCGGAAGTTTGTTCTGAAGAGGGCTGTGATGGTATCTGTGGGAGAAGAAGGAGGTAGAGGAGTAAAGGGGACAATGAGGGAAGAAGTTAAATGCCATAAAACCTAGGGGAAGGAACAGGGGAATTAGCTTATACATTCTCCTGTGTGGTTTCATAACCTCCTTTGCAGTATCACAGACTAGCTCTGGTTTAGCAGTAACTGTTTTGGAGAACTCGAACCCCAAGCACTCTAGATGGTACAGGGCTGATTTCAGAGGGTGTGTATAAGCCCTTAGTTCAATCCCAAATTAAAAGGAGTTATTTTCTTCTACCATCCATTCTCTTCCTATTACACTGACTCTGAAAAAACTCTCTTTGCCAAGACAGTCAGTGCTCACCTATCTGGGGAAGCTGTGCCATGCATAGCTGTGATTGCCTTCCAAAGACAAAACTCATCATCTCTGAAGTTATCTCTGCAAAAGTTTTTTTGAGCGATGCCAAAGGAATCATAGAATGGTAAGGCTGGAAGAGTGCTCAAAGATCACCTAGCTCCAAGCCCCTGCCATAGGCAGACACCTCCCATTAGTACAGTCACTCAAGGCCTCGTCCAACCTGGCCTTGAACACCTGCCTGGGCAACCTGTGCCAGTGTCTCACCACCCTCACTGCAAACAACTTCCTCCTAACATCCAGTTTCAATCTCCCCTCTTCCGGTTTAAACCCATTGCCCCTTGTCCTGTCATTGCAAGACCTTGTCAATAGTCCCTCCTCAGCCTTCCTGTAGGCCCCCTTCAGATACTGGAAGGCTACTATAAGTTCTCCTGGAAGCCTTCTCTTCTCCAGGAAAGAGAAATCAGAGGTGGAAAAAATCAGCTAAACTCCAGGTGCTGATCATCTTTGGTGGCCTCCTCTGGACCCACTCCAGCACCTCCACATCCCTCTGATGCTGGAGGCACCAGAACTGGACATGGTGATGGAAAATCATAAATTAATAGAGCAACTTTTGTACAAAGAGGGAATGGCTCTTAGCTTACCTGCATCTTTGTTCCAGACTGCAAGGACTCGGAAAATGAAAGCGCTAAAGGTAGCTGCAAAGAAACCTCTCCAGTAATTGCGGACAGCGAAGTAAGTGGACGTGACCTCAATGCTGAAAAGGACCCCTAGAAAAGGTTGGAAAGTAAGCCAAGTTACAATCATAAGTGCAGTGTTAGAAGCATGAGAAAGGCTTCTAAATAGTTTTCTAGAGCAGTGGTCTCCACATTTCTTTCACTATGCACCTCTACCACGACAGGAATTCCGAGCGCACTCCCCGGTGTGTATTTATCTCAAAACCAGGTGCACAGATTACTGCACTCATAGGTTATGCACAATGTAAAACATACACAAACCTCAGAAATTAAAAAAAAAAAATAAAAAAAAAGAGGTTAAGATGAAATAATGAACTTTTGTTTTAGTAAAGGAACAGATTTTTTTTTGCATGTGCTCACTGAATTCTAACCACCTTTCATTCTGAGGACCTTGGGTTAACTCTGTGATGCAGTGATTCAAAGGTCTGCTTCTGTGCTCATTTTGGTCTTAATGGCTGTTACAGCTGGAAAATATTCCTCACAAAGCTAGGCAAAGTCAAGTCAAGCACAAGAACTGTTCCAGTGCCTCACCACCCTCACTGTTAGGAGGAAGTTCTTTACAGTGAGGGTGGTGAGACACTGGAACAGGTTGCCCAGGGAGGTTGTGGCTGCTCCCTCCCTGGAAGTGTTCAAGACCAGATTGGATGAGGCCTTGAGTGACCTGTGCTAGTGGGAGGTGTCCCTGCCTATGGCAGGGGATTGGAACTGGATGATGCTTGAGGTCCCTTCCAACCTTACCATTCTATGATTGCTGCCTGTGCTGCCCACACCAAGACAGGGTTTTTTCACTCATGTAAAAATCACAGAATCGCTAAGACTGGAGAAGACCTCTAAGATCATCAAGTCCAACTCTAACACAACTACCATGGCCACTAAACCATATCCTGAAGCACCACATCTACAGCAGATGTAAATCCATAGTTAAAACACCCCTTAATAATTCTAGGGTTTTTTGGGGGGGCCAGTTTGGTCTTCTGCACTACACACTGTGGCTGCATAGGAGCCTGTACTAGAAGTGTCAGCTGTGTCATTTTCTTTTCAGTCATGTGCTAGTGTTATCTCCAACTAAGAGCCTTCTCTAAGGAATCTTTTGAAGACACTTGTTCCTTTTGTGAGGGTTAGTTTAGGCAATACTAGCTAATATAATCCCCAAACCCACTGGATCTGGCACACTGCAATAGCCTGAAAGCAAGCAAATGAGTGAGGGCACCACTGCCAACCCTCTGTGTTGGGAACAACACACAGAGGACACCTCTGCCATGTATGTGACACGGAGCCAACTGGCACACGTCCCAGGTGAGGGCACCACTGCCAGTATAGATCCTGAATATTAGCAAAGTTTGATTGATTTATTTGTTCACTTATAGATAAAAAAAAACCCAACAAATTAGAAATACATGATTTCCTTCTGACATCCTACAGCCTGTGCACACTGCGATCTGAAGACCACTGTTCTAGAGAGCCTTCTCCCCTCGCCTCACCAAAGCTGCCAACGTATGAAAAAAGACTGTCAGACATGCTGGGTAGTGCTAAAAGGAAGCTTCTTCGTTCACAGAAGGTGACAGACCACAAAAGGAAAAGGGGAGAGGAGAAGAAGACTATGCAGGAGAGGATTTAGGTACCTGAGACAAAGGAAACAGAACAGCCACTTGCCTCCAAGTGGTGTCCCAAAGCAGCAGCCGACCCCCACGGCGCAACCCACAGTCAGGACATCCGTGTAGTAGTATGGCTGCTACTGGTGAGAGAGACAAAGAGAGACAGGCAGAACAGAAAGGCAAGAATGCAGAGAATGACTAACAGGATTGGCAGGTATGGCCACATGCTGCCACCCAGCTTTGTCATCAGTCTCACAGTTATAGCTACATTTGTCTTACTTCTCTCTTCTGAGTGGCTTCAAATTATTCAATGGACAAGACTTGGTGCAAGACAGGCACACACCTGGAACCACATCTTCAAGACACATGGAGAAGGCAGCATCTCATCTCTCACTGAAACATGCCCACCTCTGTCACTGCAGGAGAGGTGTCTTGTGGAGGGTGCATGAGTATGCTTCACTCCTCTTTCACTTACACAGGGTATCTCAGAATGCATGTGCCAGAGTGCCTCACAAAAGCCACCCTGTGAATCTGTGTGCATAAAGCACATGCATATCCAGAACCAAGAGTGGAAAGATGCTGAAAATGTCTCCTCAGGTAGATGAGTAAGTAACAGATCACCTGGTAAAGCATTGTGATGTCCTGGTGAAAACAGTCATGGTAATAAAGGGAAATGGAAGGTACAAAATGTAGAGAGGATTCAGCTTTGGAAGGCACAGAGATCTTGAAGGGGAGAATGTGCTCTCCCACTCCTTCTCCAATACTTGTCCCTCAAATGCCTGAGAATAGTGAAAGGTGAGCAGCTAAGTTTTGTTTTGTCTAAATCCTCACTGGGTCCCAAAGCAGCCTGTTAAATGTCCCACAAATGGCCCTGCATTATGGTGGCAATCTGAGTAGCCAGACTGAATTCTAAAGTCATGGATGACCATGAATTATTATTTACCTCAGCAGGTAAAGCCTCACCTAAAAGTTGTCTCAAGCCTATCCTTGCACTACACAACAAAAAAAGGGCTGTGGACCATTTCCTGACCCAGAACAATGTGTTCTTACCCACAGCTTTGTCCTAGGTAACTTCTGGGCCCTGTTAGTGGCCCTGTGGCCATAGCACATAATCACGTGTAGAACAGGGATGGGGTTCAGTGAAAGTGTCTGGAGCAGTGGGAGGGTTGTGTCATGTCCCACCAGCACAGTGATTATCAGCTGGAGACTGGGGGGACATGTACATGGCCTGGAGCATAGCAAGAGGTAATTAGAGTTTTGGAGAGGTGAGGAGTCTGATGGAACAGTGTTGAAGAACAGTGTGAGACCTATTGCAGCCACTAAGAACTGCTTGTTCCACAGGGCAAGTCTGAGGACCCAGCACTGTGTCAGAGTGCTGGTGCTGCAGCCAGCCAGCCCAGACTAGACCAAACCAAGAGTACCAGAGTGCACCTGGAAAAGGCAGGCTGAGCACCTCTGCTTGTCAAGGGCTAAAGTGTCTTTTCAAATCCATTTTGAGAGCTCCTTATTAACATGCAGCAACAACCTCAAGAAGTTATACCCCATGGGCAACACAGTGTGAAGTTGCAAGCCATATCCTGGGCTAAGGTCAGCTAAAGGCTACAGGACTGGTAACAGAAGTGTTAGGCTGCCCAAGGAGGTGGTCAAATCCCCATCTCTGGAGGTGTTTAAAAGAGGCAGAGATGTGGTGCTGAGGGACATGGTTTAGCATCAGCTGTGGCCCAGCTAGAGAATGTCTGGGGTCAATGATCTTAAAGAGCTTTTCCAACCAAGATGAGTCTGTGATTCTAAGCTACCCTTTGTCTCCAGCACATGTGCTGTTCAAGGACATTCTGTGGACCAGAAGACCAGTACCAGTGAAAGGGGACAGAGGTGAGTTCCCACATTTCTCCTTACAGTGAGATGAGAGAGAGGTGGGGAGGGAGCACTGGAGGTGTCTTTTCCAACATCCTGCTCAGAGTTGTTCTAATTTCAGGGATAGATCAGTTCCTTGTCCAACTGAGTCCTGAACATCTCCATCCCTTGGACCCTCTGGACTCTGTGTCAGTGCTGTACCACCCTTGGGGGAGGGGAATATATTTTTCTTATACTCAATCAGAACTTTCCTTGCTGCATGCAAGTTGTTCCACTGCCTATTGCATTGTGCCACTCTGAAAACAGCTGGGATCAGTCTTTGCTGAAATCCCACTTTAGGTGCTTGGTGACATCACTTAGACCATCACCCTTTAGCCTTTTCTCCTTCAGGCTGAGCAAACCCAGCTTCCTGATCTTATTCTCATACACCATTACCCCAGCCTCCCAACTATCTTACTGGCCCTTTGCATCTCTCTCACATGGGGAAGCCTAAACCTTTACAACTGACTCCAGTCTGTGTGACTGTTTTCCAGTCAAGCAGTGGTTCACTGTTCACATTATCCCTTCCTGTCCCAGTTGCCATCACCTCCTGCCCTTAGATGCAGATACCCCTTACTTGAATTAGGTTTTGACATTCTCTATTCAATTCTTGCTTATTTTCTGGAAACCCCCTGGTGCTCCCCAGGTTGAACAATGTCCATGGCAGGCAGAGACTAAATGAGCTGCATCATTAGAAACCAGCACATTAAGAAGTGTCACTCTTCCTGTAACCTTACCTTGTGTTCCCTGCCACCAGTTACATGCAAAAAGAACAAACTCATGCTGCTAAAGGTATCTGTGGAGAACTCTCCTGAGAGCAGAGAATCTCGCAGCAAGAGGCTAAATAAGCAGTACATGAAATGTCACATACAGGAAGACACTTGCCTCCAAGAGGAGCCCTGAAGCAACATCCAGCTCCAGCCGCACAAGCCGCCACCTGAAGTCGAGCTGCCTATGCACCTTCTGGAACAGAGAGTGCAGCCAGCAGGGCATGCTGGGGTTAGAGGGAGCAAAGCTAGGGGTTAGCATCTGGAGCAATGAAACAAGGCAAGTCAGCAGCAGATCCAACCACTGCTATTACAAACAGCAGGCTCCACACACTTCAGTCCTGCCTCTAATCCTGCCACTTGATCTTCAGCAGTGACACCTGCTCCTTTTGCACAGACAGGATCCACTTCAGTAGAACAGCACCTGCCATGGTTGTGTTATGATCCGTTCTGCCAGCAGCCTGCACCTGAAGCAGTCCCTACACCGAGCTATATGTGCAGCTAACAGATTTTTGTACACCACTAGTCAGCACAGTGATCAGCCTGCAGAGGCTGTTCTACAACAGCCAAGGCCCAGACGTAGCCTGTCTATAATTAGCAGTGCTGTGTAAATTTGGCTTAAAGACAAATTGATCTTTGTCTGCAGCTACTTTTCTAAACAGACGATGGTCACAGCTCAAAGATATCAGCACCACAAGACTGAAAATGTGTCAGATATTCCCACCCAGCCCCTGTGTACCAGGTAGGTAACACTGATGGGCCTGCAGAGTTATTTGGCTGTGTATCTGGCCTTCCACCACTCTCTTTGGATTGTGTTTGATTTAGCTGGGGCAATTAACAAGGCAGGAATTATAAAATATGTAGTTATTTTATTTCCAAAAAGCTCTGTCCACAAACTATATACAAACCAGTTAAATCTGGGTTCTACTTCAGTCAGGAAAACCTTCACAAGGATGCTTGTGAGCAATTCGTTAATTTAGGAGAATCAGAAAATTGGAAAGGTTTAGCCACAAAATGGCTTTGCCTCACTTGCAAATAAAGGCAGCCTGGAGCCCTAGGGAATGTCTGTGCTACTCACAGGGGTGCAGTAGGAATTTCAAGACTGTCCCTGGCTCCTTTGCAGCAGTGTTTGAACTGCTCAGCATCTTCAGAGGCTTCTACATCTTCCCAGGCTCTGGCAGGGTTCTGGGAAAGAGGCAGATGATCTCTGACCTGATCCTGGTTCCTCTTGACACAGAGGTTTGCAGAGGTGCAGGCAGATCTCTCGCAGATGTGCAGAGAGCACGATGCCAGTGGCACTTCTCACTACAGCATGAGGCACTTAATGCCTTCTGCTGGTAAACTTAAGGCACTTAAGTTTCCTGGTAGTTCAAGCCCAAAACATCAGGGCTAAGCTGGTCTGAAGCACAAGGCAGAGCAGAATACATTGGCCAAGCCGAGAGCAGTGAGGCAGAGGCAGCTCCAGGAGGCAGAGGCAGCGCAACTGCTTGCAACTTAGCTCCATTTATATTATGTGCCCAAGTGTGATGGCTTCTTTGGCCACAGAGATTCACCAATCTGAATGGCATTTACCAAGCTGACCATATTAGGTGAAACCAGGGCTTGCTTACCCTTATTTGGGCAAGACACTAACAAGTACCTAAACACCTGTGGGTACCAATTTATCACTTTGGGAGGGGACATAATGGCCCAAGACTTTGTTTTCCTCCTGCCCTTGCTTCCTCAATCAGCAGAAGGGTGGAGCAAGCCGGGACATCTAATAGGCCTATTGGCCTTCCACAACAGTGTTTTACTGCTCTGTGGCAGAACAGTGATCTCGATCCACATGTGTTCCCTGTGCTTTGTGGCCCACCAGTATCACCCTGCATGTCTTAGGAGTTCAGCCTGTGGAAGAGCCAGATGCAGAGGTACATGTGCCTTACCTCATAGACACCACAGAAGATTGACATGAACTTGCTGAGCACTGCAGCACAGATGCTGGCAATATGCACAAAAGGGCCCTGCAGGAGAAGGAAAGGAGGAAATCAGAGAGAGCTACCCTCCAGTTACTCACAACCAGTGAGCCACTGCAGATCTCATAATTTCTTTTTGGCCACCTCAGCCATTTCTCCAGTCTTGTTTTTTTTCCCTTCTCAAAGACTACCTGACTTGACTTCTTTTAAGTTTTCTATATCAAGCCTTTCAAAGGAATAAAAACAGCCAGTGAAAGATGAGTGTTGTTGGAAAGAGAAGAGCTTTGGTGGCAAAAGAAGGAAAACATTTATAGACTTCTTGAGAGACAGCTCCTCCCTCTTCCCAGAGCCCAGCCATGACTGCACATGAGAACAGCAATATTCACCTCTTTCCCCACAGGCATGCCACTTCCAAGCCCAGCTGTGAGGGCCACAACTTTGGCCACGAAAGCCTTGAGAGTGAGATATTCCTTGAGGACGACTCCCCTCATAATGGTCTTGAGCTCTGGGATCCCAGATCCTGAAAACAACAGCAGAGCAGGGGATGAGCAAAAGCCTTAGGGAAATGGAGCAAGGAAGATGAGACAAGACAAGCACACATCTTGGCATGCCCTCTGCCCTCTGCTCTCACCAACGGCCTGCGGAGAGATCAGGTGGCAGAAGAGGGCTGCAAACAGAATAAGAGCAAGTGGGAAGGAGACCCACACCAGGTACTGCAGGGGAACACTCGGGTGCACCTTTCTGTACATCCACTTGTAGGCTGTGGACAGATAAACAAAGAAGTTGTCAGTAACCAACAGCTGCCCCAAACCTGTTGGTAGACATCAGTGTCACACCCTTGCTAAACCTGCCCATACCAACTTCTACTTTTCCAAGACAAGCTTTGTTAATTTTGAGCACATGTTCCCAAATAAAGCAGTTCTGCAGGACAGAGGTGACTCTCTCTGTTCTTAGACACCAGTAATACCTGTGCCCAAACACTGCAGCAGAAGAGGTGTGTTGCATGCAATTGTAAGGATCAATCACCCTACACTGTCTTCCTTTGGCAGACTGAGGGCTCTAGCTGGGTGCTGAATGATAAAATGCCCTCCCCCCAACAGCTAGTGCCCTCTCCTCCATCTCAGTCACATGAAAAATCATCCCTTCAGAAAAACTGGCTTAAGAGCTCTGATGATGATTTGCCTTTTAGAACAGCAGCACAAAGAGAGCTGTGCCAGCTGTCAAAACAGCAGTGGTACCATTGCTCAGCCAGGTGCAACAACACCAGCTGCCAAAAATCCAGTTTGAGCTTCAGTTCCTGTGCAAGTCATCTTCTTTGCCTGAGCTGGCTCCCCACACAGCAGGAGATTGAGACTTGGTGGAGGGAAAGAAAAATTCCCAAAGGACTCAGCTGCAGGAGCTTTAAAGGACAGAAGCTCTCCGGTAGGGTAAGCCAGATGCCAGGTAGATGGGGAAGCTCTCAAGGGAGGAAGACTGGGATGGTGGAATTTTGGGAACTTTGAGGACACCTTATGTCTAGTGGACATCAGCAGCCAAGAGAACTGAGAGGAAAGGGTTGGGGTGTGTGTATGCAGGTCAGGATTGGGACACTGAAGGTCAGGATAAAGGAACAGTGCAGTTAACAGGATGTGAGAAATGCTCTGCGTGTGTGCACCAACATGGGGGAGAAAGACCTTGGAATTCTTACAGCTGGAAAAGGAGAGGCACCAGAGGACAAATGCAGGGGAGAGATACAAGACATTGAGTAGGAGATCTTTGTGAAAAGAGCCAAAGGAGAGAGCACCCTGTGGCCAGGTGTGGCAGAGCATTGGCTGAATGAAAACTGGAAAGAACAATAAAGAGGTAAAAAGCAGAAACAGTGTCAGGAAGGCAGCTAAGAGCCCTCTTTCCTGCCCATATCCCATGTGCTCACAGTTCCTGGGGGTGGGAACCAGCATGATAGGAAGGAACACAGTCTCACTTCCCTGTGTCCTGCATATTCATGGGAGCAGGACAGAAAGGGAGACACACTCATGGTTTGGTTTTGATTCATCACACACACATCATTGTTTCTCTCTGCTTACTTCCATATTTTTCTCTGTCATCCCTTTAAAGAACCTCTCCTTAGCTAAGCTTTTCTCTAATGTGTTTCAAGTACTTGAGAATTCCCAGGCAGTGAAGGGTGAGGATGGGACACGGATGTTAAAGGAGGAACACGGGCCACTGGCCTTTCTAAAATAGTCATATGATGTACAGTGCTCTTTTGCAACACCTGCATCAGACCCACCCTGTAGGCTCTTCGCACTGGCATAATCCATTCCCCAGCTCACCAACGCCATGACCAGACCCAACAGAACCAAGAAGATCCAGTCCTCTCCCAGCTTCTTCGTAACGTACTTCTGGATGCGCCGCGCACAGTCTGCGGAAGGAAGAGTGAGCCAGAAAACCTGAGGGAACAGAGATCAGCCTGTGTCTCTTTCTCTTCTCCTGGGCTGAGAACTGACTAGAGTGAGAATTTATTTGGAAGCATCATGTGGAAGGACTGGTACCCATCCCCCTCCTACACAGTTCTGAAAAATTGGTGTGAAAAAAACCCAAAAGCAACAGGTTTGAGAAAGGCAGAATTTAACACCTGCTGCACTAGCAGCAAAAGTCTGACACAAGAAAGTCCTTTTCCTCCTGTTATAGAGATCTGTTGTGGGGAAAAAAAAAATATTAACTTGGTACTGGCCTTTTTCCAAACAGATTTTTTTCACTCTGATGAAAACTTGCATCCAAAAGTCTTTTTCATTCACTGTGATTCCTTTTCCCTCCTTTCTTCCTTCCTTGCTTATCCCCAGTCACAATTTTCTTTGCTTAAATTCCATCTTTCTGTCTGGCTTACCCAACATCTGTTCATGAGGTAGTGGAAGATGGATTGACCCTACCTTGGCATTTGGAATAGTGCTCCTCTTTGATCTCCACTTGACTCTCACGTTTCAAGGGTCTTCCATTGCTCTTTTGGGCCTGCTTGTTATTTAGTATTTTTGCTGCTTCCTTCTCGGCAAAGTCAGTTATCTGCTCTGTGTATTGGCCATAGAGCTAGAGAAGCAGAAAGTAAGAGAGATCAGAAGGAAAAGATCAAGTAAATGCTCCTTCACAAACAGCACTAGAGATGAAAAGGCAGATCTGCAAACAGTCCAAGGGGCAGAACCAAAAGTACCCAAGCAGGGAGACAGAGAAAACCTCAGACAGGAGCTCGTCTTAGTTTTCTTTTTCCTTTCTGGTTCCTTCTTCGTATTCTCTCAAAAATATTTTAATCTCCTTTTTCAGGGTACAAAACATGATCACAGAATATAAATTGCATTCTAACAATCTGAGAAAAAGCTGGCTGTGGTCTGAAGATCCTGAGCAGGCTTTCTGGAGGTACAAAAGAAGGTCAAATTAGTTCAGAGGAGGCTGCCACCCTCAGCGCTGTCTCATAGATTTCAGCAGCACTGTGAAATGTCTCTGAAGGTTGTGAGTGGCATTACAGCACCAAACAGGCTGCAGGAATGTCCTGCATCTGTTCCTTCTGCTGCCAAGGAATGCTTCACAGGGCACACAGCCACCAATGGTGCCTGTGGAGGAAAAGCAGCAGCATCAGCTCAGAGGTCTTGCAGGGTACTGCACACCTCCTTCCTTTACTTACCCAAACTATCCTGCTTAAGTCTCATGTCTCCGATTCCTCTAAATTTCCTAACTACTTCATCTAGGCTTTGCCTTCAGACACTAATCTGCAAATGCAATTAGTTCCATGCAATTCCCAACCAGACACATGTGCTCAATGATATTTCAGAGGTGGCAAACCTGGCAGTTGTGCAGTGTTGTCAGCCATGACTGTGCCCCACATTTGTTCACCAGGTGCCCTAAGGAGCAGCTATCCTTTCAGAGGCCAGATGGCAAAGGTGTGCATTGGAGAAACTGAAGACAGAGAAACTTATTTCTTCAATGAATCACCTTGGGCTTCACTTGAGATCAGGCACCTGAGACAGGGCCTGTGATCTTGGCACTTCACATCTGCAAGGTGATCCTTTGCTGCTTGCCCAGCAAAACATCTGCTTTGCTGAGTGGCAGGAGAAATGAGCAATGCTATGACCAGCAAGAGCAGGCACTTCAGATCATAGAATCAACCAGGTTGGAAGAGACCTCCAAGCTCATCCAGCCCAACCTAGCACCCAGCCCTAGCCAATCAACCGGGCCATGGCACTAAGTGCCCCATCCAGCCTTTGCTTGAACATCTCCAGGGACGGTGACTCCACCACCCCCCTGGGCAGCCCATTCCAATGCCAATCACTCTCTCTGTCAAGAACTTCCTCCTAACATCCAGCCCAGACCTCCCCTGGCACAGCTTGAGACTGTATCCCCTCCTTCTGTTGCTGGTTGCCTGGCAGAAGAGACCAACCCCACCTGGCTACAACTTCCTTTCAGGTAGCTGTAGAGAGCAATGAGGTCTGCCCTGAGCCTCCTCTTCTGCAGGCTGCACACCCCCAGCTCCCTCAGCCTCTCCTCACAGGGATGTGCTCCAGGCCCCTCACCAGGCTTGGTGCCCTTCTCTGGACACCTTTCAGTACCTCAACATCTCTCTTGAATTAAGGGCCCCAGAACTGGACACAGCACTCAAGGTGTGGCCTGACCAGTGCTGAGTCCAGAGGCAGAATAACCTCCCTTGTCTCGCTGCCCACACTGTTCCTGATCCAGGCCAGGATGCCATTGGCTCTCCTGCCCACCTGGGCACACTACTGGCTCATGTTCAGCTACTATCTACCAGGACTCCCAGTCCCTTTCTGCCTGGCTGCTCCCCAGATGGAGAATAACAAGACACATGAGGGATATGAAACACTTAGAGACATTTGACACTGTGCCTCCTCTCGTTCAGATGACACAGGAGATGTGGCTCCAATTCCCTTGAGATTACACAGATTCAGAGACCCACAGAGAGATTTACATTAGAAGGCCCCTCTGGAGGTTACCAGTCCAAACCTCTGCTCACAGTATGCAACTCTGAAGGCCCCTCTGGAGGTTACCAGTCCAAACCTCTGCTCACAGTATGCAACTCTGAAGGCCCCTCTGGAGGTTACCAGTCCAAGACTCTGCTCACAGCATGCAACTCCAAAGCCAGATTAGGCTGCTTGAGATTTTGTCCAGGCAACTTCAAGCGGGGAAATTCCCAGGCTTCCCTGAGCACATGTCTCAGTGCCCTGTCAGTTCATATTTCCAGATAACAAATACGACTGAAGGTCCTAAGTCGTTTACTTGTTTGTATATAGTCCTTAAGAGACCCTGGAGCATGTACGACAGCTCCCTTTGAAGACCTTGGGGTTCTTTTCCCAGAACACACATCACAGCTTTTTAAAGTGATCCTGTTCTTAAGGTGGCTTAGCTGCTGCCTCTTAAACAAACTGATCCCATCTAAGCATCCCAAAGTATTCTTCCATTCATCAGTGTATTGGATGACAACAACTTTACTGTCGCTGTTAACCACATGATGACCAACAGACTCTAGGCAATTTAAGATCTGACTCTCATTACACAGAGTGGACAGCAAAAAACAGACTGAAGAGTGCCACACCCAAGGCAACCTGTCACCTGCAGAAGCCAGGCCTAAGCAGCAGATTCTCTCACTGTGTCTGATGCAACCAAGGACAAACAGAATTTGGACAAATGCACCTTCATATCACCCCAGCTAATGGTTTGTTGCCTTCACATGGTCATAAGGGATGGGTTTATGTCACATACAGCTTAATCTGCACTATGAACTCCAACCTCTGCCAAGTATTAGTCTTCCATTTGGCCAGGTGGAACAGCATGACAGTATAATAGAACCCTAGGATGACTTCGTGTGGAGGGGACCTCAGAGATCATCTACTCTAACCTCCCCACCATGCCCAGGGATGCTTTTCAACTAGACTTGGCTGCTCAAGGCCTCATCCAGCCTGGCTGTGAGCATCCCCCAGGGAGAAGGCATCCACAGCATCCCTGAGCAGCCTACTCCAGAGTCTCATCATCCTTGTCCTGAAGAAGTTCTTCCTGAGATCCAATCTGAACCTGCTCTCCCTCAGCTTCAGACCACTGCCCTTACCCTGTCTCTATACACTCTTATGAAAAGTCCCTCTGCAGCCTTCCTGTAGGATCCCTTTCAGGTATTGGAAGGCAGTGGGCAAGCTACCATGAAAAATGTTGGGCCAGCAAAGGTGCCATCATTGGCTAAATGCTGAGTGAGATCACAGCAATGGTGTAAAAAACAGCTGAAGGTATAAATACCACTGAAGAGAGTGAAAAACAAACCAAAACAACCACCCACCCCTCCAAAAAAACCCAACAAACCCAATATCCAGGGAGAAAGCATAACCAGGGTCAAGTTAATGTTCAGGGATACAGAATTCCTTAATGTTTGAATGCAATGCTGTCTTTACAAGAAAAAAAAAAAGAAGTAACAGTAATAAAGGAGAAATAGTGTAAAAAAGGGGCTTGAGTAATAGAGGAAAAGCTGCACACAATCCCAGGGGGAAAATACCTACAGCACCACAATCTCAAAACTCAGCAGATGCATACAACTGCTGTTGTCTCACAGTCCAAGGCTTGAGCCATTCCCCATGCATCCAGACCAAACAATATCTTCTCCACAGCATACTCCAGTCCTGAAATTCCTTCTCCATCACTGCCACTGTATACTAGTTTAAATCTGAGACAGCCTTAGCTCTACTGCTCACTCCTCTCACTCCCACCACAGAGCAATCTTGCTGCTCCTGAAACCATGGAACAATTTGGCTGGAAAATCCATTTTATAACTCCACCCTGGTTGATGCTAAACCATATCCCTCAGCACCACATCTATGCCCNAAGCTGCACACAATCCCAGGGGGAAAATACCTACAGCACCACAATCTCAAAACTCAGCAGATGCATACAACTGCTGTTGTCTCACAGTCCAAGGCTTGAGCCATTCCCCATGCATCCANCTGCACACAATCCCAGGGGGACCAAACAATATCTTCTCCACAGCATACTCCAGTCCTGAAATTCCTTCTCCATCACTGCCACTGTATACTAGTTTAAATCTGAGACAGCCTTAGCTCTACTGCTCACTCCTCTCACTCCCACCACAGAGCAATCTTGCTGCTCCTGAAACCATGGAACAATTTGGCTGGAAAATCCATTTTATAACTCCACCCTGGTTGATGCTAAACCATATCCCTCAGCACCACATCTATGCCCCTTAGAAATACCACCAGGGATGGGGATTCAACCATCTTCCTGGGCAGCCTGTTTCAGTGTTTGAGAACCCTTTTATGAAGAAGTCTCTTCTCATGTCCAATCTAAATGTTCACTGGGGTAATTTGAGGCCATTTCCTCTTGTCCTACTTCTCTAGGTAGAAGACACCAACCCCCACCTTGCTCTGGCTTCCTTCCAGGGTCTAGTAGAGTGCAGAATGGTCTTCCCTCAGCCTCCTCTTCTCCAGGCTCAATGACCCCAATTCCTCAGCTGCTCCTCACCAGACCTGTTTTCCAGACCCTTCACCAGCTTTGCTGCCCTTCTCTGGACCCACTCTAGCACCTCAATGTCCTTCTTGTAGTGAGGGGCCCAAAACTTAACCCAGTACCCACTGAGGTGGCATCACCAGTGCTGAGTACAGGGGCACAATCACTTTCCTAGTCCTGCTGGCCACACTATTCCTGATCCAGGCTAGGATGTTGGTGTCCTTCTTGAACACCTTTTCTACAGTCAGGACTGACACAGCTTCTAAATCCTTCACCAGCTATGGCTGCAGAAAGAGAACAATGCAAATTCCTGCAGTGCATGAGGATGGACATTTTTGTCAGTGTCTATTACATCACCTGGTATCTATCTACTGTCTCTTAACTCTTCCAAATCACCTGTATAATACTTTTATTATCCTATCGTTATTACCGTATCTCTACACCACTATCTATTTTTTTGACCATCAGTGATTTATTCAGCTTCAGGCTGAAGACCAAGATTCCAGTGTTCTGGGCCTTGTGTAAACCCATTTAATCATAAAGCCAGACTGAAACAGCTTCCAACTTCCAGCCACACCAGAAGGCATCCAATAGCAAAGGTACAACAGAATCCAAATCTCTCTCTGCTAATCCTTTCTTCAGATAACCCTGGAGAAAGACATCTTGATGGCTACAAGCATGGGAACAGATGTTTGTGACAAGTGCACACAGTAACATGAACAATGACCCCTCCTTTGCTGGCAAAACACTCATCTGCACAGCCAGCTTGGTGTGGCTGCACAGATGCCTGCACACAGTGTCCTACAGCATACCTGATTGTCTAAGGATCTCTAGGGCATCCTTTCCAGCAAATCCACAAATGCAGCTGGATAGTTTTTAGGCTGTAAGTTGTGTCCAGCAGTGCATGCTTGCTTGAGGACTTTGCTGCCTGCATATGTGCATGGGGACATATCTGATGACATACTTGACTGTGCTGTGAAGATGCTTACCTACACACAGTGACCTGCATGCCTCTGGAGCTGAGAACAGAGGTGCTCCATTGGAGGTGGTTTGCATTGCCTCACTGTGTCATCTGCACCACTTGACAAAGTAGTTTCAGATGTGTAGGACCAGCACACTGGGTGCATGCACATGAACTGGGAAGGTTTTGTGCATGGATGTGCTTCACTAGAGAGACAGCTTGCACCCTGCAGCTCCCAACTTGGTTTCCTTCACCCACTGCCAAAGCCAGGGCTGGACTGGCCACTAAAAAAAGTGACAGATGCTGTCTACGAACTCCTTGCTTTCCCAAAGAGCAGAAAGGGCATAGGGGAGAGAGACTGATGTGTGGAGAAAGAAAATTAAAGTACATTAATGAAAATAATAAACTAAAATAGATACAAACCTAATACTGAACCCAGCCCCCTACTAGTGTTGTGGGTGAAGTCTCAGGCTGGACTCAGCAGCAGACAGGAACTGAATTCAGGAGCTGAATTCTGGAACTGTATTCAGGGATGCATGGACTGGGATCAAAGGCAGAATGGACAGAGTCCTCCTCCAATGCTGACCATTGAAAAAGAAGCTTGACTTGGTGATCCCTCAACTTTATACTGAATATGACGTAGATAGAAAGGAATCCCTCATTGGTCACTTTAGGGTCACCCAAACTGTCCACTCTCCCCTTCAGGGGCAACCTTTTACTTTGCACCCCAATGCAGTACAGAAGATTTAACAGTGCCCTTGGCCTGCACCCCAAGCCTTGGCAATGACTCTAAACATGGGAGCTGCCACAGCCAGCAGCAGTCCCTGTCTGTGCAGACATGCTGGTAACTGCAGAAAATGCCAGCACTCAGCAGAGACTGAGCTGGGAAGTCAAATCACTGAACAGGATTAGTTCTGAACTAGCTCAAACCAGGACACTCAAATCAGCTCTCCAGCCTCAGGCATTGCTCCACCTGCACCCCAAGGTGCAAGTGTGTGCCATTCACCCGTGGTTAGCCAGGGACTGGGTATGGCTGATGGGAGCCAAACATCTTCCTGCAAGCTGCCCTGACCTTGTGCCCTGCTGCCTCAGCAAAACCCAGCTCCAGGTGGGCACCTGTACTTTTCCATCCTAACCCTCTCCATGCTCAGCCTGTTAGCATGGCTGTTGCAGCCAAACCATTGCCTTGCATTAGGGTAACTAAAGCACAAACTGCTCCAGCCAGACCTCTTCCCAGACACCTTCCCATTTGTGCTGCTGCTTCTGTATCAGACAGGGACTGGCTTTTGAACTTTAGTGTAGGAGACATTTGCAAACTCAGTTTTAGAAGAGCAATTCCTGACTATGGCTACGGAACTGATTCTCTGATCTTTGCAGCATGGCACATACAACCTTCACTGGGATAGGTATCTATCAGGAGATTTTCTTGGTGGCCAATGTGGCATTTTTCCTGTCAGTAAATCACAAAAGTCTTCAGATGATCAATGCAGCTTCTCCCTCATCCCTGGTAATTCACCTAAGTGTTGATGTAAGGGGATTTGTATTCATGTAAGAAGGAACATCCCCCTCTGTAGGAATTCCACATCCACATAACTCTCTGGACTGGATTCTTCACTGCTGTAAAGCCCTCTGACATCAGCCTAGTCTGAGTGGAGTGGTAAGAAATCAGACACCAGAACTCCTCTGTAAACCCTCCTCCTTGCAGGAGGCAGTGCCAAAAGGAGAGGTAGAGGAGATACAGAGAATAAGGCAACAAGAAGCAATAAGCAGAGGATATCTATGTCCCAGATATTTCTCTGAACTGCAAGAGTGAGGTGAAGTTGACAGGTTAGAAATTCCCTCACTGACAGCTCCCCAAAGAGCTACTAAAACTAACACCACCATGAAGTGCTCTCTAGGCAGTCAGAACTTTATCTACACAGCATGCCTTTGCCTACAGAGCTGTGTAGATAAGTACCCACCTGCATACACCAGTGCTCCCTTTTTGTTACTCACTCTACTGCTCTGCTCAACATCACTTTGCAGCTGATGGTAGCTGCAGTTTCTCTTCGCTGTTACGAATGCATTTGTGGCCTGACTGATTTTTCCCATCCCAGCTTGCCCTTTCTAACTGTGTGTGTCCATAAGAGGCAAAGATGCCCTCTGACTCAAAAGTACCTCTGGGTGTAAATACAACCATGGAAGTCAGTGCCCGGCCCAGAAGGCAACAAGCAGAGGGGAGAGTTGGTGGGCCCGGGAATGGAGAGGGATGTGCACTCCACGGCTTCATGCTGGGAGCCCCAAGAGCCTCTGATAGCCCAGGGAGACCTGTGCTGCCCAAGCGTCCCAGTCGCCCAGCCCTACCTGCGGGTGGCAGAGGGAGTTCTCCAAGGAGCGCAGGTCGTCCCCCGTGCCCGCGGGCTCCAGGGGCTGCCTGTAGCGGGAGCACTTCTCAAAGCAGACCAAGTCGTACTGCGGTGAGCCGCCCCACAGGGGCTTCCAGCTGGGCTCCTGTCCTAGGGTCTCTGAGCTCGCTGTGCCTCTGCTCTTGCTCATGCTCAGCCGTTACAAAGCTGCCTCTCTGGGCCTCGCCTAGAACCACCTCATGTTCTGGCCAAAAGCATGGCCTCCGCACTGCCTTCTGCCCCCTCCTGCCTTTCTTTCTCTTCTCAGACTAGCCTGCCCTGCCCTGCTCCTGCACTCACTTTCTCTCTGCTGCTCCTCCTCCTCCTTGTGCCTCGCTCACTTTCTTCCCTTCCCACCCAAAGGCAGTGATGGCAGGGTTTAACTATATTTATAGCAACCTTCCTCTGCCACGTGATTCCCCAGTGCCATGTCTGATCTCAGCAGAAGTCAGGAGCTCTGCCAGGATTGAATATCAGGTGTGGGCAAGAGCAAAACTTCTGAAGTAGAGGGAAGGGGCAAGGGTGGGGACAGAGGAAAGAGGGCAGTAAGACAGACAGAACTAGATGACAAAGTGAGAAAGCAGACAGGAGGAAGCAGAATGTCAGGGGTTGGAAAGGACCTCCAGAGACCATCCAGTCCACTCCATTGCCAGAGCAGGATCACCTAGAGTAGGTCACACAGGAACATATCCAGGAGAGTTTGGGATGTCCCTGGAGAAGGAGACTCTACAACCTGTTAGGGAGGGATGGAAGAGCAGGCTGGCTAACTTGGTGAGGAAATTCCTGTTGAAGAAGGGAAATATTGACCCCATTATAAAAAAAGGGTAGAAAACAGGATCCTGGAAATTACTGACCTGTCAGCCTTACCTCTGTGCCTGGGAAGAGGATGGAACAGATCCTCCTGGAAGCTATGGACATGTCTCTGAACAAACTCACTGAAGTATAAAGGTATTCTTACTGCTCCTGTGCTATAGCTGCAGCACCTTGCTCAGGGTAAGAGACAACTGCAGTGCTGGGAAACACCACTGCTGCTATTCAGATAGCTCCTGGTATGTGAGAGTTGACTTTGTGTCTGGACACCTTGGATTGATTGGAAATAACAAATGAAAACATGTCATTGTAGACATTGTCACAACAGAACCTAGTACCTGAAGGATGGGACACGGCTTAGCACCAGCCTTGGTAGAGTTAGAGAACAGCCGGACTTAACAATCTCAAAGGGCTTTTCCAACCCAACCCATTCTGTGATTCTGTGTTGGAAATGTGTCCAAAAAAATATTTCTGCAAGTAGCAGCACCCTGCCAGGATGGTGTGGTGAGCTGCCTGCAGGCAAGCTGCTCCTATGGGACTGCAACTGCTGCCATAGTTCAGCACAAGGATAACGTCGCCAGCAGCCAAGCAAGGTAGTGCTGAGAGGGAGGCAGTGCCTTTGATGTCGTTCCTGCTGCATGTGTTCCTGTTGGATCAATCTCTCTACACGGGAAGAGCATCTAGGTCAGTAACAAAAAGCACCAAGATGCTGGTGGGGGTGTCACAGTGGGAGGCCTTGCCTGGATTGATGACTGGACAGGCTGAAGGAGCAAGGGTTATGAGGGTTATTCATCCTGGAGAAGCAGCAGCAGAGGGGGAACTATTTGCTGTCTGCCACTACCCAGAGGGAAGGTATAGATGAGATGGGAAAGGTACAGATGAGGCGACGGGGAAGGTACAGATGAGGTGACGGGGAAGGTACAGATGAGGCGACGGGGAAGGTACAGACGAGGCGATGGGGAAGGTACAGATGAGGCGATGGGGAAGGTACAGACGAGGCGATGGGGAAGGTACAGATGAGGTGACGGGGAAGGTACAGATGAGGCGGCCCCAGGCTCTTCTCAGAGAGGCACAGGGAAAGTGCAAGAGCCAACAGCTATGGCTTGCCACAAGGGAAGTTTCAGTCTGAGCACAGGGTTGGACTGGATACTACCAGAGGTCCCTTTCCATCTAAACCTTTCTGCAACTCTCTCTTTTCCTTCTTGTTTCTTTTCTTTTCTTTTCTTTTCTTTTCTTTTCTTTTCGTTTTTTTTAATGTGTTTTTTGTTGGTTTGACAGACACAAAGCCAAAACACTACCAGACAAACTTCAGTTTGTAATAGTGTGAAGATCAGATCTGCAAGGAATATAAACTGGAAATGAGGGAATTTCTTCAGGAAGCTGCTAAGTCTCACAGTGGAGCTCATGGTCACAGAAAAATGGATGAACATTTCCTGTATCCATGTTTTAAACAGCTAGGGCAGCTCTGTACATCTCTCTCATCTAGTGATGGACAGAGCACTACTCTGCTGATGGGGAAGAAGTTCTTACAGGAGTTGTCTGCAAAGAGTGAACAGGACAGCTATAAACAGTGCCTCATCATTTGTCTCTAGGGACTGGCGTTCTAGAGTAGAAAATCTATATTCAAACTTTAGCCTGCTCCAGATGCAGACCTTACTACAATCTTTCCAATAAAATCCATCTTATTTTCAGTAAAAGCTAAATGTTTCTTTTCCTCAGCCTTCCTCCCGGTGTGCTGGCTGGCACAGCAAACATACTGTTACTGGCTGGGATTCTAAAACTGGCTCATCCCCCATCAAGGAAAAAGGTCCAGGCACAATCCAGCAGCACAGAAGCAGGATGTCTGTTTGCCCAGTGCCCAGGCTGACAGGTACTGAAGAGCAGCCCTGCTATGTGTACATTGCAGGGGATGCCTTTCAGCTTCCCTGGCACTTGTAGCATGCAGCCAGCACAAGACCCTGCCACCGATTTCTGCAGCAGATTTCACAAGGAAGGGTGTTAGTTCTGGGATCTCACTGATGGGAACTGGGTAGAGAAATCCATGAAGATCTTCTAATGTGCAGACCTGAATTAGCAGTTAGATGTCAGTAGCATCTTCCAAACAAAAAAAGAAAAGAGCGGGGATGGGGAGGGCTGTGGAGCTGTGGAGAATCCCCCCACTGCCTTGGGACAGCACAGGGAAAGGGTCACAAGGGGTATTTTTAGAACAGAATCCAATGGCAGTGATGTGAGGAAGGTGCAGAGAAAAACACAGCTGTGAAATCTAACACTGGGCATCATATATACTGGGAGCAGGAACAGCAGAGAAACAAACTGAGGGGAGGCAGCAGAAGATGAGGGAGAAAAAGGTATATGAGGATAACAGGAAAACAGCGAAAGGGGAAGTGGCAAAGAGGCAGTTAACAGCTGGGGAAGAAATAGCTAAAAGAAAACATGGGAAAGAAATGGCAAAAGGCCGAGTCAGGAGGAGAAAAATTTAATAAAGTGGTCACGTTATATAAATAGACAGAGAGACTTTAATGACAGAAGAGATTGAAGGACAAGAAATGGGCAGCTGGCTCAGCACTCCTGTGTAGATTATTTATGACCTTGAAGGCTGTCCACCAACTACCCAGACTACCATCTTTCCTTCTCCCAAGGTGTAGGGGCTTCGTAAGTGACTTGGTTGTGAATTGTGACACTGAAATAGATTTTCTAAATTAGAAGAAAATCGAAGTCATTCCAGCAGTCTTTGAAGCCAAGTGATAACCTACTCTTTTCCTAGAAATGGCCTCCCTTTTGCTGGAGACCAGCACGCCCAGAGAGCAGTGATTGCTTTATGCAGAGAAATTGGTGTATGCAGCACTCCCTGCTACTGCCAAACCAGCAAGAACTGCCACAACTGACTGCATGCAGTGGGCAGGAGCACTGATGGGACCTGACAGGAGTGGGCTTTCAAGGACAGCATTTTAAACCATAAATTGCTAAGACACTCAAGTCCCACTTGCTACCTAGGCCTTATAAGTGTCTTCATTTTTCTTGTTTTGTGAAATAACTCACCCTTTGTCAAGGTTAATGATTCAGTGTCGGCTTAGCACTGATGCCTGGATTAGATCCAGCAACTAGCTGCTTTCAGTAACCAGCTGCTGCTCTGCCTAGAATCCCTAAGGACTCAGGCAGACATGGGCATTCTTGAAGAATTCCTAAATTTAGAGATACCTCTTTAATGAACTAGGCTGTACCTTAGCTGCCTCCTTACCATAAAGCTTAGCAGGGCTGTGGGTGACTTGAATTCAACTAAACTAAGCATTTTGAACTTGTGCATGCAGACACTTCACGGACAAACAGCTACCATTTATTACACAATTTTGTCCTGTCCAGAAGCCTAAAGACTCTCAATGGCAAATATTTGGGACAAACTTATGCATACATGAAGATCATTGCCTGCCTTTGTCTCCTGCATGGCTATTTAAGTAATGTAGGTAAGGTGTGCCATCTCCTCTCTCAGGCAGTATCGTTCTTCACTGCGTTCAGAAGGGGGTCACAGAAAGGATGGGGGCTATGATAGAGAGGATTGGAAACATGAAGCCACCAAAATTAGAGACAAGAGAACCATTCTGGCAAAGACTTGCCTGAGTTCAAGTCAGAGAGGTTATGCTCTTTGAACTCTAAAACTGTTTGGGTCACAAGCATTTGAGAAAACTGTCACTAGTCCAAATACTTTGACTAAATACTTGGACTAGTCTAGTTCTAAACTAAAGAACCAGTCTGGAGAAGAGAAGGCTCCAGGGGGACCTTAGAATGGCCTTCCAGTACCTGAAGGGGGCCTACAAGAAAGCTTGGAAAAGAAATTTGACAAGGACTTGTAGTGACAGGATAAGGGAATGGATTGAAGCTTGAGGAGAGCAGATTGAGAATGGAGATTAGGAAGAAATTCTTTCCAGTGAGTGTGGTGAGACACTGGCACAGGTTGCCCAGGGAGGTTGTGGATGCTCCCTCCTTGGAGGTGTTCAAAGTCAAGTTGGATGAGGCCTTGAGCAACCTGTTCTAGTGGGAGGTGACCCTGCCTATTGCAGGGGCTTGGAACTAGATGATCTTTAAGGTCCCTTCCAACCTAAACCATTCTATGAATCTAAAACTGCAGATTCAGGAGTACATGAAGAAATTCAGAAGCAATGCAGCCATTTCCCCCAAGCAGCACATTCACTACTTCTGCACCTTTTGCTGTCTTATGCTTTCTAGCACTGCTCAAGTCTGCAGTATTTTTTTAAGACTCAGTACTTTGAGCAATTTGGTCAGCTAAGAAACCAGCTCAGTCTGAAATTTTGCCCTCAGAACCCAGCTCTTACTTTTCCTTCACAAACCTTCCACACTTGTACACTGTGCAAACAGGCCACTGCAGTTCCATTCTCTCAATGCTCTGGTGTTGGTGATACTTGGTCCTGACCCAAAGATGCTATTTTCTTTTGTACTGGACTTCAGAAAGCCAGGCCAACAGATATAAAAATTTCCTAACCCAGCCTTTGTCCTGTCATGATTTGCTTTCACAGGTCTGTTAATACTTGACAAGTTATATTCAACAGAAGTGGCCCCAATACGGAGCTCTGGGGAACACTGTGACTGGCTGGCAATTAGATTTAGCTCTGTTTACCACCACTCTCTGGGAACAGCCACCCAGCCACCTTTTTTACCCAGCAGTGTCCAGACCATTGGCATACAGTTTGCAATAAAACCAAACACTGCAAGAGCTCTCTGAGATGTGAGCAAAAGATGGCACAGAGCAACACACAGCACTCGTTAATGCCCAGCACAGCAGAATCCTGACTACATCTTCGGGGGCTGAAGTGAAGGGCAGGGAAAGGTCTCAGTGCTTCATCTGAAGAAAGAACAAGCAGCAGCTGCATTTCTATAGAGCTCTGCAGACTAGGCATCCCTAATGGCATCCAGCAATGCTTTCCTCATCTGGTGAAGTCAGTGAGGTAACTTTCTCACCCAGGGGAATTAGGAATGAGACTGTTTTCATGCAGAGAAGAGGTGATGGTGCCGTTTTCTCTTGGAGTAGCCAAGCTCAAGCAGAACTCTCATGGATTCTAATGCAGAGGGAAGACTGCAGGCAAAGTGCTCAGCCCCCTAAGCAGAGAAGGCACCAGCTACAGTGCAGGGAACAGTCTGCCCTGCTGCAGGAACTGCACTTACCAGAGTTTGCTGGTACCGAAACGCTTTGGTCGGAGAGGCATCCCCAGTCATGGCCCCAGAGCCAACGTCCTGTGGAGCAGTGCCTGTTCAGGGCAACGTCCTTCTTCCCCCTCTGCGCCCCACAAAAAAGTCATGCAGTGAAACAGACACAAAGCTTCAGCTGAAATCCCGCAGAGCACCCTGCAAGAGAAGGTTACTGGTGAGAGAAGGATAGAGAGGGAGTGTAACCAGAGACACCCTGCCCCTCCTGCTCGGCCTGGGCTTGGACACAGTAGCTGCTTCCCTTCCTTAGTGTCTCTCTGCTAGCCTGGCACCGACACAGCTCAGTAGATGAGCAGGAGGTAAGGTTTCCCATCTCCTCTCTCGGGCAGTATCGTTCTTCACTGTGTTCAGAAGGGGTCACAGAAAGAATAGGGACTATGACAGAGAGAAGTGAAGAGGATTGGAAACACAAAGCCACCAAAATGAGAGACAAGAGAACCACTCTGCACTTGAGCAGCATGACTCCCACAGACAGCTTTGTGAAGTGTTGGCATCTGAGAGGCCAAGTCCTCCTAGCAGGCCTTTGAATACTATTCCTTACATAACTTCCTTGGTGTCCTCACCTGTAAGTTTTCCTTAGCACATGCCCATTATTGCTGATGCCCTGGCCACAGTACTTCATCACAGAGAAATGGCCTTCATGCACTGGCTCATTCACTGGTGTGACCAACACCCAGTATCTTTTTCGTACAGAACCACAGAATGGCTGATACTGGAAGAGACCTCTGGAGGTTCAACTTCTCTGCTCAAGCAGGGGCAGCTAGAAATACTTTCCTTAGGTCTCAGTTTCCTAAGACCACATCCAGATGGCTTTTGGATATCTCCAAGAAGGGAGAATCTGCAATTTCTCTGGCGAAGCTGTTCCAGTGCTTGGTCACCTTCATTAGGAAAACAGTGTTTCCTGATGTTCAGGTGGACCCTGCTGTGTTTCACTTGTGACCACTGCCTCTTGTCTTGTCACTAGGCACCACTGTCCTCTTGGTACCTTTCCTTCAGGTGTTTCTATCCATTGAGAAGTTTCCCCCCTGCAACTGCTACCTCAGCTGAATCACAGCTGCAGTTTGCTATATCCTGAGGCAGCAGCAAGTCCCGAAGGCTGTGGGCAGCAGAGCAGAAAACAGGGCACAGGGCTTTCCACAGACACCTGTGGGAAAAACAAAAATGGAAAACAGGTTTGTTTCTCTTGTTATCTGCAAAAATTTTTAGTCAGGGAAAACGATAAATTCTGTGTCTTGACAAAGAGCTTTTGCCATGGGCAGGGAAACCTTCCCCAGGATCAGAATGCTCAGAGCCCAGTCCAGCCTGGCCTTGGACATTTCCAGGGAGGGGGCATCCAAAACTTCTATGGACAACCTCTCCCACTGAACATTGGAACACTCATCCCAAAAAAGAAAACTTCTGACCTTATCGTTCTTTTAAGTTTGACCTACAATGTGAAGCACCACAACTTTCCTGTCAATTCAGTCCTTAAATTATGCCACTAGTTCCACACTTGGTTCTCTGAAAATACCAACATAGAACCATAGAATCACCCAGGTTAGAAGAGACCTCCAAGCTCATCCAGCCCAACCTAGCACCCAGCCCCAGCCAATCAACCAGACCAAGGCACTAAGTGCTTCATTCAAAGCAAAGGCTTTTGTTGAACACCTCCAGGGACAGCGACTCCACCAC
This sequence comes from Semnornis frantzii, assembly GCA_013399775.1. Classification (NCBI taxonomy): domain Eukaryota; kingdom Metazoa; phylum Chordata; class Aves; order Piciformes; family Ramphastidae; genus Semnornis; species Semnornis frantzii. The sequence continues at coordinate 137,841 of VWYK01072742.1, read as the reverse complement.
CTCCCTGAGCAGCCCATTCCAATGCCAATGCTCTCTCTGGCAAGAACTTCCTCCTAACATCCAGCCTAGGTGTCCCCTGGCACAGCTTGAGTCTGTATCCCCTTGTTCTGTTGCTGGTTGCCTGGCAGAAGAGACCAACCCCACTGGCTCCAACCTCCTTTCAGGTAGCTGTAGAGAGCAATGAGATCTGCTCTGAGCCTCCTCTTCTGCAGGCTGCACACCTCCAGCTCCCTGAGCCTCTCCTCACAGGGCTGTACTCCAGGCCCCTCACCAGGCTTGGTGCCCTTCTCTGGACACATTTCAGTACCTCAACATCTCTCTTGAATTGAGGGGCCCAGAACTGGACACAGCACTCGAGGTGTGCCCTGACCAGTGCCGAGTACAGAAGCAGAATAACCTCCCTTGTCCTGCTGGCCACAGGGTTCCTGATCCAGGCCAGGATGCCATTGGCTCTCCTGCCCACTGCTGTCTCATCTTGTTTTACTTCATCACCTGAATACCAGGAACACTTCCTGCACAGGTAGATGTTGGCAGTTCCTCTGTAAACATTGCTGACAAGATTTCCTGTAACAGAATTTGGTGGTATTGGAAAAGCAACAGACTTGTTCAGTAGGAGACAGGAAGTCTCCCTCTAAGTCTCACGGAAGAGACAGAGTATAGAGAAGCATCCAACAGTTTGGGTTGGAAGGGGCCTCCAAAGGTCATCCAGTCCAACCCCCTGCAGTCAGCAAGGACATCTTCCACTAGATCAGTTTGATCTGAACCTTGGTGAGCCCTATCTTGGATACCTTCAGGAATGGGCCTCAACCACCTCCCTGGGCAACCTGTTACAGTGTTGCAGCGCCCTGATGGTGCAGAACTTGTTCCTAACATCCAATCTAAATTTGCTCTTCCCTCATTTCAAACCATTGTCCCTTGTCTTCTCACTGCAGGCCTTTGCAAACAGTCCCTCTGCAGCCTTCTTGTAGCCCCTTTCAGGTCCTGGCAGGCTGCTCTTAGGTCTGCCTGGAGCCTTCTCTTCTCCAGGCTGAACAACCTCAGCTCCCTCAGGCTGTCCTCGTAGCAGAAGTGCTTCAGTCCCCTGATCATCTCGGTTGCCTCCTCTGGACCCTCTCCATCAGTCCATGTCCTTCCTGTGTTAATGGCTCCAGGGCTGGACACAGCACTGCAGATGAGGTCTCTGCAGAGCAGAGCAGAGCATCAGAACCACCTCTCTCCATTTCTGGCCATGCTGCTTTTGATGCAGCTCAGGCTGTTATTGCCTTCTGGGCTGCAAGTGCCCACTGCTGGCTCATGTCCAGCTTCTCATCCCCCAGAACTCCCAAGTCCTTTTCTGCAGGGCTGCTTTCACACACAGAAGACACCTGATTGGAAGAGAACTCAAAGATCATCCAGCCCAGCCTTCAACCCAGCACTAAACCACGTACTAAGTGCCAGATCCACAGGCTGCTTAAACATCTTCAGGGACAGTGATTCCACCAGTCCTAGGCAGGCCACTTCCATGTCTGATAGTCCTCTCTGTGAGGAAGTATCTCCTAGCATCCAGCCTGAACCTCCCCTGGCACAGCTTGAAACCATTTCCCTTGCTGCTGTTCTTTGAAGGTGGAGCAAAAGGTTGTGCTGGTTCTGTGCTGTAGAGCTGCTCCCAGTCTTGGGCACTGATGTCAAAGCCTTTAGGCATCCCCTGGCAGGTGTCTGATCACTTGGATCTTTCCCCACTGCTAGGAAGCTTTCTAGCAGCTGGCATCTTCACCTTCTTTCTAGGCCCTGCTTCCTTCTAAGACTCCTTTTTCTTTGGAACTCTTCATTTTTGCACCAAGTCTCCCTTAAAGAACACCAAGGCCACAGTTTTCCTAGTTTTAGTATTTTGAGCTGAAACACATCATCAGCCTCCTGCTTGATGGTTCTGCATCACATCTCTTTATTAATGCTAACTTACTTAGTCCAGGTGTTAGCAAAATTTACAAGTAGCCCATACTGGTTGCAGCTAGCACGTAGCAGACATCTGCCTGAGAGTTCAGAAGAGCCTCTGGGAGGTCCTACTTCAAAAAATAATGCAGAACCATCTCTAGAAGCTCCATTTCTTCACAGAGCCATAACTCTCTAAATGGAAGAGACTGCACAGAATAATCAAAACAGAATTCTTTATTGTAACACCTCAAGTATACAAAAGGAAGGTATGGAAGTGGCAGTGACGATGCAGTTTGATGCAACTCTACAGAAATCCATGAGTAGGCTGTTCCATCAACACACCCATCTGTAAAACATTGCACCATGTCCAAGAGAGAGCACTCAGGAATTTGTGCTCCAGGGAGGTACAACAGCCCCTGAACTGGTATCCCAGACTTCAGAGTAAGGCACCAATTGGCAAGGAGGATCCTTGTTGTTCATCACGTTGTGTGCAAGGTGAGTGCAAGATTCAAGTCCAGGTTGCAGCCATGGCAGCTGAAGCAAATGCAGCCTTCCTTTTCCCAGGCAGAATAAACCCCCCACATGCCTCATTTCCCAACCTCCCTTCACATCCCTTTGTGCTTCCTATTCATAATTCTATCCTGAAGAATTATTTGTAAAGCCACACTTACATTAAAAAAAAAAAAAAAAAGAAAGCCAG
>VWYK01072742.1:95557-135221 GCA_013399775.1 Semnornis frantzii | reverse complement strand
AAAAAAAAAAAAAAGTAAGCCAGGATGTATGTCTGCTTCCTGATCCAAAACAGAAAAGGTTGAGACTGAAGTGAACAGCTGTAGGCCATGTCTATCAAGATCTAGGCACTACCAGAACATAAGAACAACCATCTCCCATGTTCCATGGGAGTAATTGCCACTGGACACAACCAAGAGACAAAATACAGCATGAAGAGACTGTAGACAATTTCCAAAAGCGATGAATGATGCCACAACATTTCTTAGAATGACACTTTGCAAACAAGATTGGGTAGGAAACAGTTTCAAACGATCATGGCTGAAGGGAGGAAATCACCCAAATAGGGCAAGAATGCAAAATGCTTCCCTTGGGAAGGGAAAGAAACTGCAGGGATAAATAATACAAGCACCACAGCAAGACTGCAAAGAGCTGCCTTCAGTGACTTTGTTGATTCAGCAGAAAAGATTTTCGCACAGGGCTGTAGCACATGGCAGCTGTGCAGTGCAATTATAGACTCCTGAGAAGTGTGTGGAATCCCCGTGTGTGACACAGGTGCCACGGCAGGCCCATTCCTTCAAAGGGACATTTCAAGTGCTTGGTCACTCCTGGGACTCAAGGAAGCTAATCTAGAAAGTCTAGATTCAAAACTCTTTCTGGGGAAGTTCATGTAGGTTTGTTTTTCTGTATGAAACATTCTGCATCTGTTTGTTTTGTTGATAACCTGGGATGTCCTCAAGTTCTCTTGGTAACTTGGTCACAGAAGCAACAGACAAAAAAACATAACCGAAGTGCTCAAGACAGATTGCAGAGTGTCAACAACCTTCCATTCTGGAGGGGAAGATTCTTCCTCACTGGGGAGCCCTTTTCTAACGTGCACAGGAGCTGAGTGTCCTGCACGAGGACCCAGACAGAAAGCATTAAAAATTTTACAATACCGGCATAAGATAAAAAACTTTTCAAGAATAGTTTTCCTTTAAGATAGGCTTAGCTTTAAAAACTCAGCAACTGTATGATCTGTTCCCTTTTTCACACTCACTTCACTTACAAATGTCCTTGCAAAGGCTGTTTCCATTTTTTCCTAGTTGTAGTGGTGATCCTCTTTTCCTCAATTCCCATGCATATGAAGTAAGTCAGGGTGTTGGAATTTTAAACTGAACTGAGTCAGGTTACAAAGAGAGCGTCAGGTTCTTTTAGAAAAATCCATGGAGAAGTGGCTGGCCAAATGCAAAGAAGCATTCCTGGTTTGACATCTGATGTCACAGTCCACACATCTGATGCGGACATCACACAGAGTTCAGCTTTGGCAGTATCCTTCTTTCAGCAGAAGTGGTAGGACTATTTCCCTGGCACATAGCCAGGAAACAGGTAAAGGTCCTGGCAGAGTGTGCTGCAATATTCTGACATTTCCTTGCAGCGGTGAAATTCTGTGCCGGGGGCATAACCTTCCCGGTGCTTGATTTGCCGATTCACCTGGGTGTGAGAGTACAAAAAGTGCAATTACTGTGATGATTTAGAAGGCAGAAGTATCCAGTATCTGAAGAGGGCCTACAGGAAGGCTAGTGAGGGACAATTTACAAGGTCTTGCAATGACAGGACAAGGAAGAGGGGAGATTTAAAGTGGATGTTAGGAAGAAGTTCTCTCCAGTGAGGGTGGTGAGACAGTGGCACAGATTGCCCAGGGAGGTTGTGGCTGCTTCCTCCCTGGAGGTGTTCAAGGCCAGGCCAGACAAGGCCTTGAGTGGCCTGTACTAGTGGGAAGTGTCCCTGCCTATGGCAGGTGGTTGGAACTAGATGGTCTTTGAGGTTCCTTCCAACCTTACCATTCTATGATTCCGTAAGTAAGAAAACTGTCATCTTAACAAACTTTTCCAACTGAGCCCATTTTGTGAGTCTATTTCACACACTCAGGGAATCAAAACCCTTCTACTGGTGCAGAAGAGAAAGGCAAGCCAGATTAGTTCTTCTCCTAACTTCACCATGGAGGTGTACAAGTGGAATTGAAGGAGGTACAGAAAGGACATTTGTACTTTGGGTCGACTGCAGCAGAACTGCTTATATAGAAAAGGGGCAAGAAGTATTCATTGTGGTGCTCATGAGGCAAGAGAAATCACTTTAATTGGAATTTGAGACACTGGAAGGTTCTTCAGAAAGCAGTCAAGTGTGGGAAATAGAAGACCTCCCAGGTTACCTTCACCAACATGTCAGCCACGTGAGTGTCTCGAGAGTCCTCTGCAAACACCGCCGTGAGCGCCTCGATGTACCAGGACCCACGCTTCGTGTTCCGCATGGCAGCCGTGCCTAGGAAGGAGGTGTGAAAGGTGAAGCTGTGAAGCTTTTGGGGAACACAGACACAGCACCTCCTTATGCCCTGACCTAGGGCCTCTTCCCAGTACCTTTCAGACAAGCATATCCACAGATCATGTCGGAGCACGTGGGCAGGCGCAGCTTGGGGCTCTCTTCCTTGTCGGCATCAGCCTGCTCGCAGCCTGGGCAGCTGGACCACTCCTTCCCATCTCTCTGATCTACTCCCTGGTCTGTCTCATCTGAGTCAGGGGGAAAAGGGGCAATAAAGGAGGAGGGGGAGGGAGGGCAGAAGAAAATAAATAAGAGAAACTGCTGTGAATTACTGGATGCAGTTTTCCTGTGCTTCCTCTGGTTTTGGGCTCTGGCCGGCAATGTCACAGCTGCTGTCGAGAAGAAAGCTTCTGCATGAACTTTAAGCATCTTCAGCTGTTTTTCAAAAACTCATCTCAAAGTTCCTCTGCACAGATTCCTGCAGAAACTGCTGAACCTGCTCAGCCTAATCACTGATAGCCTGCATGATGACTTATTCCTTCCCACCTTCCATTCATACACAGGTCATGGGATAACCAGAAAGCAGTTTCTGACAGCTCCTCAGCACGCATTAAACGATGTGATGCCAAGCCCTAGAAGTTTTTCCACTTTCACCAACCTTAGAAATGTCCAAAAACGTTCAGTCTAGCTTGCAATGCCAACTCCCTCCTTACTGCAGAACTCCAATGAGAGCTGTAATTTTAGTGCTAAGGTCTACCTCCAAGACATCAAGAAAACACGGACCAGGAATCTCACCTAGTTCTAAATCCTGACTGTAGCATCACTTGTTTTAATTAAAAGCATTAATTGTGCAATAGTAAAATTCAAAACAATTTCACTCCAACACATAGAGACTGCTTTATGACTTGGAGGGCATTTCATGTCCTTCCCAGGACTCATTAGTCTGTACTATGACAGGTGTGGATATTCTCACTTGATTGCTTACACACAGTCCTAGAATGGTTTGGGTTGGAAATGGCCTTTAAGATAATTGAGTCCAACCATTCCCTAACTCTGCCAAGGCTGGTGCTAAACCATGTCCCTCAGCACCATATCTCTGCCTCTTTAAACACAACCAGGTGTGGGGATTCCATTGCCTGAAAACCTTTCCAATGAAGAAGCTTCTTCTAATATCCAACCTAAACCTTCCCTGGGACAACTTGAGGCCATTTCCTCTCACCCTATCACTTGTTACTAGGGAGAAAAGACCAACCCCCAGCCCTACTACAACCACCTTTCTGGTAGTTAAAAGGAGTTAGGTGGTCTCCCCTCAGCCTCCTTTTCTCCAGGCTAAACAACCCAAGTTCCCTCAGCTGCTCCTTGCAAGACCAGTTCTCCAGACTTGGTTGCCCTTCTCTGGACCTGCTCTAACACCTGAAGGTCCTTCTGGTAGTGAGGGCCCCAAAAACTGAGTGCAGTACTCAAGGTGTCACCTCACCAGTGCTCAGTACAGGGGAACAATCACTTCCCTGGTCATGCTGGTCACACTATTGCTGATGCAAGCCAGGATGCTGTTGATAAGAGTTTCCATTGTAATCTGGATGAACTACCTAGTGGCAGTAACTTCACAAGTACAGCTCTGCTGTATGAAAAATGCCCCTGGAGGTGTTCAAGCAAAGCCTGGATGGAGCACTTAGTGCCATGGTCTGGTTGACTGGCTGGGGCTGGGTGACAGGTTGGGCTGGATGAGCTTGGAGAGCTCTTCCAACCTGGTTTAATCTATGATTCTATGAACCAGTTTCCTCTCATCCTCTCACTGGCTCCTTGAGAGAAGAGACCAACACCAGCCTCACTTCAACCTCCTTTCAGGTTTCATCACCCCTTTAAGGTTACAATGAAAACGTTTCCATTTTTAACCACTTTTTTTTTCCATGTCTTTCATCACATGAATAGGAAAGCCAAGCCTGATCTGTCAATGTGAATGGACTCATTATGGTAATTGTAGAGTCAAATAAACCTAATTACCAAATTCTGGCTTGTTACACTCATTCCACATTGTTCTGAGTCTGTATATTTGCAGACCTAAGGAAAGAAATCACATTCAATTCCTATTGCAAACATTCATCTCACAATGTTCCAAATGCTTAGAGGATCAGATGTTGCATTTTTGAATGCCAAAATTCTTCATGCAGACTTTAGCTTTTTCTCTGTAGCAGGATAAAGCACAAACCAGTAACAGGTGAAATCCAGCATGGCCAAGTGTAGGGTCTGGCATTTGGGAAAGAACAACCCCAGGGACCAGTAGAGGCTAGGGACTGACCTGTTGGAGAGCAGCTCTGGGGAAAGGGACCTGGAAATGCTGCTGGACAGAAGGATGCTCATGAGCCAGCAATGTACCCTGGTGCCCAAGAAGGCCAAGGGCATCCTGAAGTGGATTAGAAGGGCTATGGTGAGTAGGTTTAGAGAGGTTCTCCTCCCCCTCTACTCTGCCTTAGCGAGGCTACATCTGGAATACTGTGTCCAGCTCTAAGCCTCTCAGGTCAAGAAGGACCTCAGGGATAGTTTTGAGAGAGAGTCTACCACAGAACCACAAAGATGCTGAAGGCAGTAGAACATCTCCCTGTGAGGACAGGCTGAGGGAGCTGGGGCTCTTTAGCTGGGAGCATAGCAGCCTGAGGAGTGACCTCACTGAAGTTCATCAAGATGTGCAGGGCAGTGCCAGGAGGACAGAGCCACGCTCTGCTCAGGATGTCCAATGGCAGGACAAGGGGCAATGGGTGCAAGCTGGAGCAAAGGAGGTTCCATGTGAACATAAGGAGAAAGTTGTTCACTGTGAGGGTGGCAGAGCCCTGGAGCAGGCTGCCCAGTGAGGTTGTGGAGCCTCCTTCTCTGGAGACATTCCAAACCCACCTGCATGTGTTCCTGTGTGAACCTGCTCTAGGTGATCCTGCTCTGGCAGGGGGTGCTGAACCAGGTATCTTTTGAGGTTCCTTCCAACCCCTGACATTCTGTGTTTGTGTGAATAAAACATCCTTTTGGCTACAGGACAATCTATAAAGTTCCACTAAAAATAAAAAAGAAGGGAAAAAACTGCAAGGAACAAGGGAAAAGAAAAGGAACAGAAATCATACACACTGGAAAAACTCTATCAAAAGGGAACTCCCAAAGCTTTTAAAGCCAGAATTTCTCTTTGCAGTATCTGTAGTGTCACAGATATCACAGAAACAATCCAAAACCTTGAGAGACAAACCTGGTCTTTAGTAGATGTGAAAGGAAATTAATTCATATGTGTAGTTAGCTACAAAAGGAGGGAAAATAGGGAGCAGAATTATATATGAAAAATGGAACGGAAAGGGTGGAAAAAAGAACAAGTCCATGAGAATCAAGACAAGAATTCTGTACAACAAGGGGTAAGAATTCTACAACAGCACATGAGAAGGGTGTAAGGAAAGAGAAGAAGGACAGTGAGGTGCTGGAATTGGCCCAGGAAAGGGCAACCGAGCTAGTGAAGGGTCCGCAGAACAGGACTTTTGAAGAATGGTTAAGGGAACGGGGTTTGTCCTACATGAAGAAAAGGAGGCTGAGGGTAGATCTCACTCTTTACAGCTTCCTGAAAGGAGGCTGGAACAAGGCGGGTGTTGGTCTCATCTTTCTAGTAACAAGTGATGTGAAGAAATGGTCTCAAGTTGCACCAGGAGACGTTTAGGTTGGATATCAGAAGAAACTTCTTGATTGAAAGATTTCTCAACTACTGGAAGAGGCTCCTCCGGGAGGTGGCTGAATCCCCATGTCTGGAAGTGTTTAAAAGAGGCAGAGATGTGGTGCTGAGAGCCATGGGTTAGCACCAGACCTGCTAGAGTTAGAGAACAGTTGGACTCTTAAAGGTCTTTTCCAACCAAAATGATTCTGTGATTCCACAAAAGGTCAGCTGAAGGTTGAAAGTTTACAAGGTGAAGAAAAATAAATATATACGTACATAAATACAAAGACTTGGTGTTAACTTGGGAGTTTGAGGCAACACAAGATGCAAAACAACCAGGGTCAGGAGAAAGACAGGACCTTAAGCAAGACTGCTGGTGCGCAGGCCTGCTAGTGCAGTACCTCATGCTGTGCTGCAATGGGATGCATCACCCACCCCACTTCCCCTGCTGCAGGTGTGGCAAGAGAAAGCCTCAGCGTGGGAGTGGGATGTGACAGGGCTTCATGTCACTGTGATGCTCTGGGGGCTGCAAGGCAGTGCACACACCTCACACAGAGCAAGGGACACTTACAGAGCAACAGATGCAGTGGCAGCAGCAGGGCAGGAGGTGAGTGTGGGTCCCACTTACACCTGAGAGAAGCAAAGAGGAGAGTTGACAGCAAGTTGAAGGTGTGGGCGTGCGTGTGTGAGAGCTGGGCCTCAATGGCATGCCAGACACAGGGCCTTCAGCATCTGGGCACTCACCTCCCCGGCAGGCCTGGATGAAGAACATTTTGGGCTTATTCTGCAGATTTGGACAGTTTGCATTGTCAAAGAGCCGGAAAGCCTCCTGCAGCTGAGAGACAAGAGAAATACAAGTCAGTGCAGCCCTCTGTGAGCCAAACCAGGGCTCATCTTGCTTGCCTGTATTTTGATTAGTGCCTCATCATTTATGCTATTTTCTCTTTTAGCTCCAAAATCACCACATGATGAATGAATCCCTTCCCCACCCTCTCCCCCAGCTCCTGCTGACTCGAGTTCATGCACTCTACCTAACACTTGTACAGCAAGAGAGAACAAAGTCATTCACCCTGCTTGCCCTATTTCTCTGTCATTATCTTAGAGACCTCTCACAGGCAAGCTCCTGGCCCTTTCTTCTTACATTTTCTTCTCATTTTCTCCTTAAAAAAATATTTAAAAAAAACAACACTCAGTCTCTCATGATTTCAGTTTTTTAGCTTCCCCCCCTGCTTCTGTTGTTACTTTCAAGAACGTAACCTACACCACCACGTGAGGACACAGCAATGTACCTGCACCAGTTTGCCATCACTGCCATAAACAGCCCCCTCCACACCATGGGAGAGTAAAGCCACAATGCAGGAATCCACACCCTGATGATCTGGCAGCTTAGAGAATCTCTCCAATGTCTTCTGCATGTCCTGGAAGAGAGCAAAACAATGCTTTAATGCTTTCCAGACATACACAGGGAAGCTGGGTCAGCATACAGGGAAGTATGATTCTATGAAACCCACAAATGATCCTCTTGCTATGAAACAAAAGACAAGATCTATAAAGAAACCCCAGTAAACTGCTCCTGGCTTATGGAATTTTCCATCTAAAGCATAACATTGTGAGACAGGAATGACTTAGGGCAAGGAGGTCATGCAGCATGTATCTGAGTTGGCACAAGTGCATTTAACACAGAATCACAGAACTGTTTCAGTGGGAAAAGATCTCTAAGATCAGCGAGTCCAACCTTCAACACAATACCACCATGGGCATTAAACCACATCCCCAAGTGCCATCTCCACATGTTCCTGGCCATCTCCAGGGATGGTGACTCCACCACCTCCCTGGGCAGCCTGTTCCAGCATCTGACCACTCTTTCAGTAAAAATGATCTGCTCTGTGACCTTCCTCAGCACCAAGGTCAGACTGACAGCTATGTAGTGCCCTGGATCATCCTTGAGTCTCTTCTGGTAGATGGATACCACATCAGTCAGTCTCCAGTCAGCTGGGACTGTTAACCAAGGCTGCTGGGAAATGATGGAAAGTGGCTTGGGAAGCAATTCCAGCAGCTCCCTCTGTACCTTAGGTGTTTGCTATTGGACTCTATAGACTTGTGTGTGTCTAAGTGGTGCAGCAGGTCACTGACCATCTCCTCTTGGACTACGGGGGCTTCATTCTGGTCCCCATCCCTAACTTCCAGCTCAGAGGGAGGGTATCCAGTGAACAATTGTTCCTGATACTAAAGACTGAGGCAAAGGAGGCATTGAGTCCCTTAGCCTTTCACTCATCCTTGACCACTCTGTTCCCCTCCCCATCCAACAAGGGTCAGATGATCTCCTCAGTCCTCTTTCTGTTGCTGATGTCTTTGTAGCAGCATTTCCTGTTTAGCCCTATTTTCTACCCCTAAGTGACCATTCACAGATTCCTGTTTAAGGGAACCTCCTGAGATGTTTAGATTAACATGACTGTGAAGTGCTGGGATGCATGCCTCTTACCTGTGCAGTCTGATCATGACAGACTGTCACTTGATAGCCAAGGTGCTTGAAAAGCACCTGCAGGGAAGTACAGTCCACATCCCCACCTGCTCGGTCCTCCAGCTCCTGCTCACTGCTGAAGTGCACATTACTGATAATAAGTGCCAGGCCTCGGGGTTCTGATACCAGCTTGTATGCCTGGGAAGAAGATTTGAAATGGGTACATTTAGAGTACACAAGGAGATTGTGTCAAGAATAAAACAGCAATCTCTACACGACAAATAAATGTCCTGTCCACGATGTATCGACCAACAGGGCACAAAACCACTAGAGGTCAAATTCCTGAAGTTTGATTGACAAAAAAAAAACCCAAACATTTGTATTCCAAAGAGTCTCAAACACAACTCTCCAAGTCTCCACGAGTGATGGTCTTACAACATTGTTACTCAGATGTTACAAGTAGTTTGTCTTCTGTCTCCTTTTAAAAACCACACCTTTTCCATTTCAAACTGGGAATTGTTCTTGCTAACTTTTTTCCCCTTCCCCACCCTCTCCCCAGCATGGCCCCATCTGTTTTCAACATCCCAAACAAAGTCCTGAGGATAGCACTACTAAAAGTTACCTAAGGTTTCTTGATTGCTGCTGAGAGCAGTACAATAGAATGTGAGGGCACCTGTAACAGCAAAAGGCTGTTGGTCACTGGTCCTGAAAGTTATGTGGCTGGCAAAAAAGATTAACAGGAAAAGAGCTAAAGTTTAGAGGGGTGTCTTCAAACGAAGTTCCCTCTCTGCTGCTCCCACTTCAACAACAAATCAAAGCTGATCAGCTACTGTACATTGGAAACAAAATTCTACACTAAAGGTGCATCCAGGCACAGACAAGACAGGAGCCAAGTCAGGCTCACACGGATGCTGTCCAATTAGGTCTGTCCAGCAGACAGTTAAAATCCCCCAATGGTAATTCCTTCTGCTGTACACAGAACCTGTGACTTAAGTGTTACCACCTTGTTTAACCCTAAAGTGCATGTTCCACTCTATTTAGTGAAACAATTTAGTTTCTTTCCTGAAGCCCACTTCACCACAAAACAAAGAGTAATCATCTGACTCCCCACAGAACTTCAGCTGCTGCAGGAGAAATTCAAGGTGTTCGAGCCAGCACTACACAGCACAGAATCTGAAGCTGGTTCTTGAGCCTACGGAGAGATTCTTTCAGGTAGAGCTGGGAATTAAAAGGGTCAAGACTGTGACTATTACTTGAACACAGCTGTAGTGCCTTAAGGGTCATTTGCAGGTGTGTCACCACACAGGAGGCAATACCACTGACAGCTGACACAGAACTGCACTGCATAAAGTTCTTCACGAACAAGAACCAGAGGCTCACATTTCTGTAGTTACAGAAGTTCTAAGAGTATACTGACACTTCTGAGTAAGAACTACAAACTCAATGAGACTTGGCAGAGCTTGCAGTTCCACAACCACCACAATGACCCACGTGTTCACTTTACATATCCAAACACCTCACATCTTTCCCATCTTGAGCAAATTTTCTGTCAACTGCTTACCAAGTGCTGATGATCCTTATAAAATTCAGGAGTGCAGTACTTCACTGGAGGAACTGAGGGATCACCTCCATCATTCAAGGAACATTCCACTTGTTCTGTGCAAAACAAACACACCAATAACAAAAACCTCTGCAGTCAGCCAGTAACTGAAAGTTATGAATGGTTCTAGGCACAATCCTGTGTTGTCCTATTCAGATCACTAAGAATTTTACTTGATCAGGAAATAAAGACACACAACAGAACACAGCAGAAAAAAAAATCCACATGCTGGAATGGGATAGTTTTTTTTCTTTTTTATATAATTGGCTTATTTCCCTTTTTTTTTTTTTTTTTTTTTCTTCCTTGAATGCCTTATCCAAGGCCTGGTAAATGTGGGAGAAGGTTGAATAAAATCCAGCAAGGTCAAATGTAGAGTCTGGCACCTGGGAAAGAACAACCTCAAGGACCAGTAAAGGCTGGGGACTGAGCTGCTGGAGAGCAGCTCTGGGGAAAGGGACCTGGGGGTGCTGCTGGGCAGAAAGATGTTCATGAGCCAGCAACGTGCCCTTGTGGCCAAGAAGGCCAAGGGCATCCTGTGGTGAATTAGAAGGGGTGTGCTGAGTAGGCCGAGAGAGGTTCTCCTTCCCCTCTACTCTGTTCTGGTGAGGCCACACCTGGAATACTGTGTCCAGTTCTGGCCCCCTCAGTTCAAGAAGGATCTCAGGGAACTGCTTGAAAGAGTCTAGTGCAGAGCCACAAAGATGCTGAAGGAATCTCTCTAGTGTTCGACAGCAGAGAGAGCTCCTAGCAACCAGCACAGTTAAAGGTGTGGTTGGGAAACATAAGGACTTTATTACCAGAGGCAACATAAAAACTAGCAAGGAGATTCATTCCATCAATGCTTGCCACCCATCAAAGCTTGCTAAAGAAAAGCTGGTTTGCTGCACTCCACAGAAGCTACAGCAATCTGTGCTGGGCCCATAGAACATATACATGGCCTTGTACTTAAACTTCTTTGCCAAGAAGAAGACAAAATTAAAGAATACTGCCCCAAATCATAATCTTTTCACAGCTCCAGTTATATTAAACTCTATTATGAACCTTAAAGAAGATCTTTGAAAAATCTACAATTTTACTGACAGGTACTGTTTAGGTGACAAAGGTTACTGTGCAAAGCCTGATTGGGTTCTCTCATCCAATATGCTATTTCACTTCCATTTTCTAGCCTAACAGCAGAACACAGTCAGTGGACTGTCATTCCTGTGACAAGCACATTGCTAGAATTAAAGGGATATGAAGGAACTAGAAGCAGCCAGCCAGCCACCCAGCCAAGTGTCCATGCTGTCCTGTGTGACTCACCGATCCAGCGTGGCCTCTTCAAATGGCACAACTCACTGGCAGGGAAGGGAAGGTCTGATCCATAAGAGTGTTCAAGCTACAAGACATCCATTAAAGAGAGTAGAATAAGCCAGCTGTTTTTTGACTCTATGGTACAGACACGTAGGTGTCATAGAGTAAGACACCTGTTTTTGCAGACACCTATTTAAAACAGTAATATCATGGTTCACATGCAAATGAAACACCAGGACAAGAGAGCAGCAGCATTTTTTTGTCACTGCAAAATTCCTTCCCTTCTTTGAGCATCTCTCCTTACACCCGAATTTCCAGTTGGGAAACCTTACACTGAGCTCATCATATCTTGATATTAGGAGGAAGTTCTTGACAGAGAGAGTGATTGGCATTGGAATGGACTGCCCAGGGAGGTGGTGGAGTCACCGTCCCTGGAGGTGTTCAAGCAAAGCCTGGATGCGGCACTTAGTGCCATGGTCTGGTTGATTGGCTAGTGCTGGGTGCTAGGTTGGGCAGGATGAGCTTGAAGGTCTCTTCCAACCTGGTTGATTCTATGATATCCTTCTTGGTTTTGCCCAAAACTGCTCTGTCCAGTGACTCCTTCTGTTTGATTTCAAGATTTTACTGTATAGTAAATCACAACTGAAAAGGTAGTATACTAAATCCTATATTTTAATAAGGAACATCACTCTTCAAAAACATCTGCTCTTCTGTCTTTGTGTACAGTAAGTTTATTATGCTTTTCCATCCTCATCAATGCATTAAGGATACTGTATCTTTGCCTAGTTTTTCCTTTAGTCCAACACTAACAGCTGCAAAGAATGAAAAGCTGGACAGAAAAGTAACAAAAAATGGAAAGTGATTCTCAACAAACAAGACTATCTTGAAGTAGCTTTCCACTCAGAGCATTATTGAACACTAGATGAAAGTATTTCAGAGAAAATACTTTCTTTGCAGATTTGGGGTTCTTGATGACATATTCACAAAGAACATGTTGTATGTAAAAATGTCCAGAAGCTCCATAAAAAGATGTGCGAAGTGTTGCAGCTGGGGAGGAACAATGCACCAATATATGCTGGGGCCCACCCAACTGGAAAGCAGTTGGGCAGAAAATATCCTGGGGGACCCAAAGGACACTGGCTGGACAGGACCTGGCAATGTGCCCTTGCCATAAAGAAAGCCAAATTCTGGGCGGTGTTAGGAGGAATCTTGCCTGCAGAGCAGATCAAGGGGGCTGATCCTCCTGCCCTACTCAACTCTGGCAAGGCTGCATCTGGAGTCCTGTGTCCAGATACAGACATACTAGAGAGATTCCATCAGCCCACAAAGATGATGAAGGGATTGAAGTATCTCACATATGAGGAAAGGTTGAGACAGCTGGGACTGTTCAGCCTGGAGAAGGCTCCATGGGATCTTGCCAGTGTATATAAGCACCTGCAGAGAGGGTGCAAAGAGGACACAGCCAGGCTCTTTCAGTGGTGCTCAGTTACATGGCAAACTGGAACACACAAATTTCCTCTTAAGATCAAGACGGGTTTTCATGTGAGTGACAGAGCACTGGAGGAGGTTGTCTAGAGAGTCTATGGAGATCCATCATTGGAGATATTAAAAAGCCACCTGGATGTGGTTTCTAGGCAACCTGCTCAAGGTGACACTGCTTGAGCAGGGGGTCCTGTGTGAAAATGATCTTCTAACAAAACTCCTTCCCCTTTGCGTTTGCTAAGGCTAGCACATGTATCCAGTTCCAACTAAACCTTCTCTTTTGTGTATGATTTTATGTTTTCCCATTTGAGTAAGATCACTTTGGGACCCAAATGCAATCTGAAATGCAGTCCATCCACAGGAGTTTTTAAAAACTCTCATACCCTTACAATCCCATGGCTCAGGCTGGATAAGGTCCTCAGGATTGCTGCCTCCAGATGCTGCTGTTTGGTTTCTCGCAGAGCTTCACAGAAGGCTGAGAAGGCATTGGGGCCTCTCTTGGGCAGCAAATTGAGGAATTCTGTATTCTGGCTGAAGCTCCCAGACTTGGCCTGCATCCAAAGAAACAAAAACAAAATCTAAACTCAAATGAACACCTTAACACAATTAATTTTCAACAAATCTTCAGAAAAACTCATTTAGTTTTACTTAATGTAAATGTTTCAGCACTACTCTTAGCTGTGCCAGATCCATTTTATAGCTTCTCCTAGTCGATTTCACCCCCATTCCTCTGTTCCTATTAGCTGGAGGAGAGAATACAGAACAGACCAAGCAAACAATTCATACATCAGCACAGAGTAATGTACCTTCCTCTCTAAACCTTTACTTCCAGCTGCTGTTGCAACAGTTAACCTATTTTCCCTCAATGAATATATGAAGTCCAGAACATTCCTCCACTGCTGCCCAATAGTTTATAGTCTCACACGAGCCCCCCAAGGAAGCATTAAGTAAAAGCTTATTATATGCAGTCAGCTCTGAAAAGGTTCTACACACAGAGACTGTAACATCTATATCAACAAAGTGATATATAGCAGCACGACATGAGAAAAGTTAACAGTAAAAAAAAGTAATTTAGGTGTCTGTAAGTCATTCTCAAAAAGCTCTAATGGCTTGAATATCAACTGGGCATCTGCCAACAAATTGTATCATTTACACAGTTAACAGCCTTCCCTGTGGAACTAAACACACCCAAACAACTCATGCTGAAATATCTGGTATCCAAATTAATGCCACTGAATTAATCCTATAGTTCTTTAATTTTTACTAAGCCTAACACTACACATTCAGTCACAGGTAAATAAGAAAAAAAGCCTTGAGCCACATGTGTAAAGCTTTGCTAGAGGAAGATTTCACATCATCTGGTCTCTTGGTGTTAACAGAAGAAAGGTGATGCTGCCAAAAAGGCATTAACACAGTGGGTTTTGGACTTCATCTAAAAAATATCTGTTTCCACTGTCACACTTAATTTCCACTGTCATTTTTGCTCTGTGTTTGAAATTCCTTTCTTCTGGGCCTTCATCTAGCTAACTATACAGATGCCAGCTTCACTCCATAGTAAACAGATTTCCTTTTTTCTTTCTTAAAAGTGTATATAATTAAAACTAATCTGATTCTTTAGTATCTTTTTGAATGACCCAATTTAAATACATTCCCGTTGCTTCCTACTCTCCCCATATTGGACATCAAAGGAATCTGCTCCTATTTATTAATTCTTCTCCAGCATACACCCATAAACTCTTTACTCATCATATTGCTTGTGAGCTCTTCACAGATCAATCACCTTTGTCTTCAGTGGCTTGTCTTGTAATGTTCTCCCCTTCCACCCTCTTCTTAGCGGTGGCAAAGTTTCAATACCAGCTTAGCACCTCACATTTCAAATTTCATCCTTCCTTCCTCTACCTGAGCTCCTTGGTTTATTTAACTTTCAGTAGATTACAAAAGTTCACTTAAATAAAGCACCCTGTTTCCAAAATCACTTTTTTTTTTTTAATTCTTCTGTTTAGTTTAAATCACACCAACAGGAACAGTAAAACTGTTGTGGTTTTAACACAGAACTTCACTGTTATCTGCTATGAAACACAACAGTTTCAAACAGAACTATTTATCCAAATCTTAATTTCCTGGATTCTCGGAGCAGTAGGTGGATGTACAGAACCAGTCAGTGACAATACCCAGGAAAATCTACCTTCCATCACAAGAGGTGTTTGCTTTCCTCTGTTTTCACTAAGGTTCATGATTGGCATCACAATACATTGTCAAAACCAGGCTAGCTGCAGCACCCCCAAGGCCTTTGTGCAAATCTGAGCCAGAGTGGAGGGCTACTGCAAATTCAAAGATCTACTAAAGAAAAATGAAAGGTAAGAGAAAGCGGGTTTGACTCCAGTTATTTTTTCATGCACTTTACTTTTTGTTCTCTATAGCACTGGTATGATTAGAACCATCCTGCAAATGTTCCTTTCATTATCTGTCCTAGTACAACACATTTCTCATTACTATTGGTCCAGTTGTGAATGCTTTCCTCATAAACTCTGACAGTCATCTATTTTTGCTGCTATTTCCACATTCAGAGCCTTCAATGGTAGTTCAAGTAATTCTGATCTCTTCATCAGGCTGTTACTGCTATTTGTGTATATTTAAGTTCTTACTTCTGCAATTTATGTTGTGTTGGGCACAATTTTTCCATTAACCTATTATTAATTACCTGACTTACCCATTGTAACACGTTTCTCCTTGCTGATACTCTAAGTATTGTTGCATCTCCTTTTATCCAATTGCATCTGGAGGGGAAGATTCCCTTAGCTGTCCTTGTCTCAGTTTAATGCTTCTGAACTCCAGCAGCATTTTACCAAAAAGACAACTTCCTCTGGCACTACCCTACCTTTAAGAGGGCTTTATTTTTCCCTTCTCCTTTCCGCCCCCCTCCCCTCCCTTTGCAGGCACTGAACACACCTCCTAACCACCTATACTTCACGGCTATTTAAACCCTTTGGGGCCACTAAAGCACCACACAGCTGCACACAGCACATCCCCTCCCCAGTGAATACAAAGGGTAAAAGTTAAAAAACCTCCTTGGCTAAGATAAAGATGCTTTAACAGGTAAAACAAAAGCTGTGCACACAACTAAAGAAAACCAAGGAATTAATTCACTGCTTCCTACTCACTGGCAGATGTTTGGCTCCCTCCAGGAAACTAGGGCTCCATTATGTATAACGGTTGCTTGGGAAAACAAATGCCAGAACTCCAAAGGTCTGCCTCTTCCTTCCCCCCCTCAGCTTTCACTGCTGGCCACGGAACATGGCTGTAGCCAATCGGGGTCAGCTGTCCCAGCTGTTTGTTCTCTCAGCCTTTTGTTCATCTTCAACCTGCTCTCTGTCAAGAGCGAGCATGGCCTTGGCTCTGCTCAGCAACAACTGTGCCACTGACACACTTCACAGCACAAATCCAGAGCACAGCCCCACACTACCTGCTATAAAGACATCAGCTCTATCCCAGCACAAACCAGGAATTTGATCAATCCTTTGTCTTCCTGTATCTTTGTCCTCTCTCACTAGGGAGTGGAGCTATTTCAGCTAAGACTGCCTGCATCTCCTGTAACTTGGCACTGGAATTCTTGACAGGTGCCCTGGAGAATTTCACATTATCTTTGACACACGATGACTTAAAAATCATCAGGAATTTATCTCTTCATTGCTGTCAAAAACCTGTTAGGTCTCAGGACCATATCTTCTGCACTAGAGCCCCGCAGATAATCCTGTTTTTCAGCATCTGTTCTTATGACAGGACCACCAAGGGACTCAGCTCCCAGCACACGAAGGACATGGAACTCTTGGAATGGATCCAGAGGAGGCTACAAAGATGCTCAGAGGGCTGCAGCACCTCTGCTACGAGGACAGGCTACAAGAGTTGGGGCTCTGCAGCCTGGAGAAGAGAACGCTTCCAGAAGACCCTTGGAGTGGCCTTCCAGTATCTGAAGGGGGCTACAGGAGGGCTGAGGAGGGACTACTGACAAGGTCTTGAAATGACAGGATGAGAGGCAATGGGTTTAAACTGGCAGAGGGGAGACTGAAACTGGACGTTAGGAAGACGTTCTTTCCAGTGAGGGTGGTGAGACAGTGGCACAGGTTGCCCAGGGAAGCTGTGGCTACTCCTTCCCTGGAGGTGTTCAAGGCCTGGTTGGAGGAGACCTTGAGTGACCTGTTCTAGTGGGAGGTGTCCCTGCCTATGGCAGGGAGTTGGAACTGGATGATCTGAGGTCCCTTCCAACCTTACCATTTTATGAGTCTATGATTTCCTCTCCAGTTTCTCTTTGGAGACCTCTCCTCTATCCTGCAGTTTTCAGTGCACCACCACAACTCCGAGAGTAATGCCGAGCTACTTCCATTGCCTTCACAGTACCCACTGCCTGCAAACAGCATTTCTCACCTTAGAAAGTCTTGGATCATGCCAGGTTCTTCGGGCAGCTTACAAAAACACACGGAAGTTCTTTAAGTGAAAGGTGCCACAACAAGCTGGTTTATACAATATTCTTTTACTTACTTCCACAGTGTTCTTCTGTGAATAAATATTACTCCCACTTCCACGAATCGAAAAAAAGAGAGGCACAAAATCACGACAAAGGACCGGCAGACTCACGACACACAACCTGCTCTAAGTACACGCCAGCAGAGAAGCCAACGATGCAGTAAATCTCAGGTAAAATGCACACTGTCAAAAGCAGCTCACACTTCTGCGCAACGCAAGCAAAGCCCAGACTGCTTTGCCTGCTCTCCAAACGCAATCACATTAACATCTGCAGGCAGCACGGCAGCTGAATTTGATACTGCGGGCAAGGATGACGCTGAGCTTAACTAAGAAAGAAAACTTCGAGAGCAGACCCCGCATACCTGTATCATTTCCACCATCTCCGTGGTGATTATGTCCTTCTCTATCATATGCTCCAGCAACTCTTTTAAAACTAGCTCTTTTGCCAGCGTCACACGGTTCTTCTTCAGTGCTTCCTGGTGGCATCGTTGCATGCCGCATGCAACCAGCATCCTGGCAGAACGGAGACCGAAGATAAGACCAACGGCCCGAGCCACTCCGATCCTTCCCAATTTTCTCCTCGGGAGGATGCAGAGACTCTGCGGGCGACCGCCGCCTGATAATCGTGCAGAATAGGCCTGTGCCGGCGGCCCCCCGGGGATCGGCGGAGATGGGCGCGTTCCGCACCACCTCCGACTCCCGAAGCCCCCGGGTCCGGGCGGCGACAAGCCGCGGGCCGCTGCCAAGCGCCTCCCGCGCTCCTGGGACCAGTCTCTCCCGCCGCGAGCCTCCCGCCTTCCGTCCCCGCTTCCCGGCGGCCCCAGCGAATCAAACCCGCTTCCTCCACTGTCGTGCCCGGGGCGGGGCCCCGAACCACAGCCACTCCCTCTGGAAAGCTGCCCGGCAGTGAGAGACCGAGGGCGGGAGTCAGCGGTGGTGCGTTCAGGAGGAGCAGGGCAGCGGTTGTGTCCCTGTACTCTGCACTGGGGAGGCTACACCTTGAATACGGGGTTCAGTTGTGAGGCCCTCACTACGAGAAAGACATTGAGGCTCAGGTTCAGAGAAGGGCAACAAAGCTGGTGAAGGGGATGGAGACCAGGTATGGTGAGGAGCAGCGAAAGGAATTGGAGTTGTTTAGCCTGGAGGAGGGTGAGGGGAAACCACCGTTTCTCAAACACTGGAAGCAGGAAGGTGGTTGAATCCCCATCCCTTGAAAGCGTTTAAAAGAGACAGAGATGTAGTGCTGAGAAACGTGGTTTAGCTCCAGAGCTAGAGCTGGAGACTGATTGGGCGCTCTCAAAAGGCGATTGCCTAATTCTATGACTCCAGGCCCACCTCAGCCCCGAACCCCTGCACGCACGCGCAGCGTCCCTCCCCGCGGCGCTCGGCGCGCGGAAGCAGCGGTACGTCACTTCCGGAGGCCCTCCTGCCGCAGTTTCTCGCGGTGCGGCGTGGGGATGCGGAGGTCGGGGTGCCTTTGTCTGGCACAGTAAGGCCCCTAGAGGAGTTCTTCGTGCCCGTAGAATTAGCAGATACAGGGCTGCCGTTGCACGCATGGCTGTCTGACGTGTGGGCTGAAACCAGCTGGGATTGATAAAAATCAAGGAGTGGTGGCAAAAGGCCTTGTCTGTAGCAAACCATAAAATACCAAACTTTGTGGGAATGTTTGTTTATAGTAGTCGGTTGATAACGCAAACCTAAATAACAACTACTGCAGAAGTGTGCAGCTACTAGTTGGAGATCTGTGATACGTAATTTTGTAAGGGTCCAGGCCTGTAGTGACTAAGGAAAGCAGGAAGGAGATAAAAGGAGCAGCAGAGATACCCAGACATCAGAAACACACAGGGTCCTGCTCACCGAAGACTGGAAGAAACCCTGTGAAGAAGACTCTGCTGGTGCTCATCTCAGATAACCACTCAAGACCACCAGGGAGGGTTGGAACCCGGGTAAAGAATGGGAAAATACCTGTGTTAATGAACTACAAGAAATAATTGTAATAGCCTTACCTCTTACTATGAATATGTATGGTCCTGTTACATCAATTGTGGCTTGTGCCAGCGTGGGGTGTGCGGAATTGATGGAGCCATCCTGCCTGCACCCAGCGCTGTGATAAAATGCACCTACTGCAGAACTTTGCATGAGTTTTGGGGTTCATTTTGCAAGTCAGGATCACACAGGGAGCACACAGGGTTCACAAAGTGCGGGTTACACACCAAAGGAAAATCAAGTTTACCAGCAGCAAATCTCCAGCTGCTGTCACATAATGCCTCAGTGTTTGCTCAATGCACAGGAGTTTCAGGTGCTAAAAGGACAAAAGTACAAAGGCCTGAATCACCCCTAGCGATGCCTGAAGACAAAATCCCAACCATTGTTAACTGGTGGCATGTTTGGGCTTTGCTTTGGCTAATTGTTTTTTCCGTGCTGGCCACTTCCTGTTCTTTCTAAGTCTTAGCAATTTGGCGCACTCAGAAAGGTCCTGTGTTGCCCAGTTTAGAGCCACATCTTCTGTTTCTGTGGGGTACACCCGTCCTGCTTTTTATTGTGGCTTGTGCTTGAGTGCTTGCAGATAAAGGAGGAAATGGCAAGACTTGGCTGGGTTTAAAGAAACCACACTGCCTCTATCGGCAAATTTCTCTCATTTTTATGGCAGAGGTATGCTAGCTCCATCATTAATGGCGT
This sequence comes from Semnornis frantzii, assembly GCA_013399775.1. Lineage (NCBI taxonomy): Eukaryota > Metazoa > Chordata > Aves > Piciformes > Ramphastidae > Semnornis > Semnornis frantzii. Next base: position 115,234 of record VWYK01072742.1, on the reverse strand, counting down.
TAAAGTGATTCAGCTGTAGATTCAGAAATGGAGCTCCTTTCTTTTTTCTGAGCCAAGATTATTAAATAAGCAGAATGCAAGCAAAAGCATGGCTTTGTGGAGTATTTGAGGATGAAAAACTAGCGATGCCACCAGGTACTTTAACATGTTTTAATTTATTTATAAATAATATTAAAGGCTCTTTTTTATTGTTTCTTTGAGCTCTGAAGAACCAATCAATGGGAAATAATTGATTCACTTCTAGACTATGGTTTGATGTTTCCTTATGAATTAAAGATGATGCAAATGTATGAGACAAGGCTGTGATAATTGCTGCTTTTCTTTGTAAGGACAGGCAGACTACTGTTTTTCTTTCATTTCTTCATTTGCACCAGACAAGAAGCCTTCTGCATACTGCAGACCACTTTAACACTGCAGAACCTTCAGTTCAGTTTAACTCACCCAGACAGGATTACTTAGCAGTGCGAGCTAGAACCCGGCTCCAGCCTAGAGCTGTCTTGATGAAGATTGCATGTATCTCTGGACTGCTCCTCTCAGGTGTTCTGCACTGCAGCTGTGATACCAGCAAACCGACTGGCTCTGTCCAGAGCCCAGAGAGAAGCCTCTGTACACAGCATCTTTAGGGAGAGCTTGAGCATTGACCTTTCTGTGCAAATGCCTGCTGTGATACAATGAAGTATTTCCAGCCACCTGTCTGGGGCTGTAGTACAGCAGAGAAATACACCCCACCTGTAGAGGTGCAAACCCCCCTGTCTGGGGCTGTAGTACAGCAGAGACATACATCCTCCTGTGGAGCTGCAGAACCTAGTGTTCCAGGCACAAGACAGCTATGTGTGTATGTGTCCTGCTGCTGGCCCCTCTTGCAGGAGGAAAAGTGCTGTTACCTCTCTCTTGTCTACCTCTGCAGGCTGTGTGGAATGATAACCTTGTGAATAACAGAAGTCATTTCATGATGCCATGCTTGCCATCAGCTTTTCCACCCCAAGTGACAGGTATCAAGTTGTACCAGCTTCCAGATGAAGACAGCCACCCTTCCCTCAGGCACACTCCAGTGCAGCACAGCTGGGAGGGTGGACCAAGTGCTGCAGAGGGGAGGATGTGGATCAAGTGTAACAACAAACAGCGCAGACCAGAAAATTTGTGTTGCTGTGAAACACCAAGTAAGGGAATTGCAGCCTCTGTCTCTCAGGGATTTTAGGGTAACTCATGACTGCACAGCTCTCAACAGTACTGCTATTTGTAAAGCACAGGCAGCACCCACTGGTGCTATCTCCATTCCTTCCCTTTCCCAGGTAGCTTCCGGCTGTATCTTGTAGTCCTTCTGCAGACACCCTTTGGCAACCTCGTCTCTTCTCAGGATTCACTCTTCTCCCCTTCTGAGATTGTTGCCATATGTAACGCACCTTTCCTCACAGTGTTTTTATGCATTCCCCAAACCAAAGTATTGTGGTATTGCACTGATAGTTTGTGCCATCAGAAGCTGGTTCAGCTGTGGTTCAAAGAGTGTTGAGATGAACCTCTGCAGTTTGAGGTGTGAAAAATCTCAGCTCTTTCACCTTCCTCATAGGAACATCATGCATTGGGGTGAGGATCTGGCTCTGCATTCATGGAAGGTGCAGTTAATCTTAATATGGAGAGCTGGAAAGCATCTTCAAACACTTCATCACTGATGGCACTCTCATAAGCAGGTGGTGGAGTGAGTGGCTCCAGTGGCTCGAGCCTGTCTTCGATCCCTTTCACTTCATGAATGTCCGAAACAAAACGCTGGCACCTGGGAGACAGTGCCAGCTGCGCCCTGGAGCCTGCGGCTGGCTCAGAGAAGCGCCTGGGGTCTGGTGCCACTGACAACGTGAGGCCCTCCACCATAATCTCTTCCTGAGCAGATGATTCAATAACTACATTGTAAGGAGGAGGCTCATTCAGTGGTGAGGGCACCGAGCCTGGATTGGATGCAATTGTCCATATTGCTGGAGCTGACATTGTCATCACCTCCTCATAGGTAGGAGCTTCATAGGCAGCATTCACCCTGTCCACAAAGAGGAGCAGCAGTTATATTGATTATTTCACTGCTCAGCTTAGCAGAGGCAGGTTAGTCCAAAATGATGTACCACAATCAGTCATAGAATCACAGAATCGTTTTGCTTGGGTAAGACCTTTGAGATCATGGAGCCCAACTCTACCAAGCCTGATGCTAAACCATGTCCCTCAGCACCACATCTCTGGCTATTTAAACACCTCCAGGGATGGGGATTTAACCACCTCCCTGGGCAGCCTGCTCCAGGCTTTGAGAACCTTTTAAATGAAGAAATTTCTTCTAATATTTAATCTAAACACCAGTTTAAAGCCATTTCCTCTTGTCCTATCACTCTTTACTTGGGAGACCAATACCCAACTCACTACAACCTCCTTTCAGGGAGTTGTAGAGAGTCCTCCTTTTCTCCATACTCCTTTTCTCCAGACTAAACAACCCAATTTCCTCAGCTGTTCTCCAGACCCTTCACCAATTTTCTTGCCCTTCTCTAGACCCACTCCAGCACCTCAATGTCCTTCTTGTAGTGAGAGCTCCAAAACTGAGCTCATTACTCAAGGTGTGGCCTGACCAGTGCTGAGTACAGGGGGAAATAAATGGGTCTTAGAGAAGATATCTCTTGTGGTATTGCTCTGTGTGATATTCCACCACTGGATCAGCTCATTTGTCAGGCCAACTTAATGTCTTGCTTCCTGGTCCAGAGAAAGATTCATCTGACCATTTTCCTCCACTCCCTAGAGTAACTGAAGAAACTCACACTGCTCAGTTCAGTGTCCTAGGCTTAGCTTCATGACCCTTATTTAAAATTTCCTACAAGTTCAAATTAATTCCTAAGAATTACTAACCACTCATTTTATATTGGAATAAACCAGGAGCTTTCTTTGTTAATTCTCAATGTTCATGTGTTTTTAAGCAGAGAAAACAAAGTATTTTCATCTGGTTTACACAAGGACTAACTATTCTGTGTTAAAAAAGGGTATCTGCAGAGAAAAATGTTACTTCAGAAAAATCTTTGCTTTTAGGCAATTTTTTTTTCAGTAAACAGGTGATTTGCTTCTAGTATGCCTTTAAGATAGCAAAGCCAAATACAGACTTCTCTTTGTGTAGTCTTACTAAAAATAAACACAAAATAATGTCTTCTTTTTTCCCTGCTTGAATCCTATATTTGAGAGTGTCAAGTCATTTATGCATGTGGATAATGATATCTGAATTACACAGACAAGGAAGCAAAGAATCAAACAAACTTAAACTCTTCAACTGCAGCTGCCAAACTGGGGTTAAAATAGGTGAGCTGAGAACCTGGTAATGTACATGAAAGCCAAGAAGCTGTAGGAGTATTCAGGGCCTGTCACAATCAGGGTTTGTTAGTGTCAAGCTGGGTTTTTAGGACTGGAAACACACCCAGCTGCACATTCCTTTTTCAAAGTTTGCTGAGGAACAGTTGCTCTGGAGATAAGGTTTATGGAACTAAACGCAGCTAAGATTTGGTATTGCTTCAGCATTTTTTCTTTTTCCTTGTCTGAGTCATTGTTTGGCAAGACTCAGTTACTCAATGAAAAATAAAACTGGGCATGGATCTGTTTAACCTTGGAAAAACATTAGTGGATCTGTTCCCAGAGGAAAGAAGACAGGATACAGGACCTGCATGGCGTAGGCATTTGCAACCTCCACCTGAAATGGTAAGCAAAACAACCAAAAAAGAACTGTCTTCTGGAATGGAGGCTGTATTTGTTGCCTTAGGGAAAGGGCAGGAAAATGATGTGTGAAATGGCCATGAGTGAGGAGAGGAATGACCAGACTGCTGCTTACCCTGCTTGGCTCTGCCCACTTGGAGTTATCTCGTTTGCGTCACGTCGGTCCTGATTCCTCAGGTAGCAGTCGACAAATATGCTGAGCAAATAGCCCATCAGGCACACTCCCCCTGCTCCTAGGAAGAAATAGCCTACTGGGTTCATGTTAGATGAGACAGCCAGCATGGTGACCCCAATGAGAAGAGCACCAGTGAAAAGAAGCAGCAAGGCTTGGCGAATGTTCTTGCAGTGCGTTTCTAACCACATGGCGGTAGAGATGGTGGGAGCAGACACAGCACAGACGAGCAGCTAAGGGGACAGGTGTCTGTGGAAGACAGAATTGATTTTTCAGCTTGAAAGACGAGCACAGAAACAAAGACATTACCAGTGTCATGACCAAAAGAGGAACATGCATGCCTGAGCACATGCTATCAGGAGAACACATGTGCATATAAGCCGTGACTGGGAAATCTGTGCCTGAATGCATGTAAATGTACTAGAACTTCCTGTGGGAATGCCTACTGAATAGTGGGAATGCTTGGACACACAGGTGCAAGACATCAAATGCATAAATAGAGCATCAACACTTACTGCCAGGCTTACCTAAAAAGGTTTAGCTTCTCGATAGAACTTAGAGCAGTCTAGGATGCAGATATCAGGTTATTATGGAAGCAAATTCTGGAATAATTTTAAAGGTTAATTCCCGGACATTTGTGCATAATGAATATTCAGACTCTAGTTCATATCCCAGAAGAGTAGCCTTATTAATGGGGCTATCTATCCCAGCAAATTCATCACCTCACTTCATAGTAGCATTATAGCAGCAGCATTCCTTCAGGCTCCAGGTACAGCCAGGCTATGTTTGAATATTTGCACATATCCTCAGTTCTTTTTCTGCTGATGTGCTGCTTTGCACCATTCTCAAACACAAGAGCCACTTCTGTCCCCCATTCCAAATCCCATCTCTGTGAAAGAGACAGCAGTTGCCACTGTGTGCAGGCAATATTGAAGGAGTATGAGGGATCTGTGGTATTGCAGAGCACCACAGTTAAGGACTCATCATGCATGTGCTGTACTGACCTACATATATCTCACTGCTTTGGTTAAGACCCCTCTGAAGGAAAAATGCCTGGCAAAGAGGGCATCTTTTCTGTGCCTAAGCATCTCCAAACAACCACACCTGTGCCCAGTGTGCACACTTGCTACAGCAAACCCAGCTAAATACACATACATAAGTTCTTTTGCAGCACCCACTTACCAGAGAGAGCTCTTGGGAGGCAGAAGCAGTCATGGTTTAACTTCTTTCTTCATCACGAGGAAGAATGTGTGAGCTCTTCTTTTGCTGCTCCTTTCCCTTCTCACCTAAAAACGGGACACCAGTAAAAACTTTCCCCTCCTGCTTTTGAGTTTGCTTGCAGAGAAGCGACAGAAATTTCTTTGGAAACTAAAAGCCGGAAGCCAGCGAGCACAGGAGGGTACCCAATGATGGGAAGATCCCATCGTACGAGTTCTGCTTGGGAAACCAGAGCCTCGTTTCTCCAGGCTGTGAGTCCAGCGCAGTTTCTAGATGTTCACACACCTTCTACCTTCTGGCAGCTCTTCTAGGGCTGTCCCACAAAAGCAGGAAGCTCGCTAGGAAGGAGGGCGGAGTAAGCAGTGGGGGGAGTGCTTACCTGTGTTGGGTCTGTTTGGTCTGTCTGGCTTGAACAAGAGGAACTGCCCTGAAATTTATGTCCTGCCTGCAGAGCAGAGGAGTCCTGATCTCTGCCTTACTGAGCAGGAAGGGCTGCTGGTTCAGCCTGCATCACATGGCACACAGAACCCTCTTTATGAGTTCTGTAAAATGGAAATCTGTGTGTGTGTCTGTCCTGATTGGGTGCTGCTTATCAGATGTTGTTTTATGCCCTCTTTGATTTTTCAAATGAGAGGAAAAAGGAAGCAATGGGTTGTAATTTCACAGAGGGCCAAGCTAAAATCTTTTAGCTCCCTGATGGATCTGGGAATGAGGAGTAATAATAAGCATCAGAACAAGCACTGAATTGCTACAGAGGTCTGTCATCATCTGAATCTTTGGTGTGTGTCTGAAAATTAGAATGGAATGGACTACACTAGACTGGAATGTAATAGAATAGAATAGAATAGAATAGAATAGAATAGAATAGAATAGAATAGAATAGAATAGAATAGAATAGAATAGAATAGAATAGAATAGAAGCAGAACAGAATGTTTCAGTTGGAGAACACTCAGAGACATGGGGCATTGACCAGCTCTCTAGGAAGCCTGTTCCAGTGTTTGATCTCCCTCTTGGTAAAGAAATTATTTGCTTAATGTCTAACCTAAGCCTCCCCTTGCACAGCTTTCAAGCATTCCCATACATCATGTCACTGAATGGAAGTGAGAAGAGATCAGCACTTCTCCACTTTGCCTCCTCAAGAGACCAGTGAGGTGCCCCTCAGCCTCCTTTTCTCCAAACCAGACAAGCTCAAAATCCTCATCTGCTCCTTGCAAGACATTCCTTCAAGACCCTTCACCAGTGTTGTTGCCCTCCTCTGGATACACTCAAGGACTTTCACAGCCTTCTTAAATACTGGGGCCCAGAGCTGCAAACAGTGAGGTGAGGTTCATGTCAGTGCTGTATACAGCAGAACAGTCACCTCTTCTACCCAGCTGATTATACTGTTTGATGCACCCCAGACTGTGGTTTGTGGTGCCAGGGCACACTGCTGACTCCTACTGACCCTGCTGTCAACCATCATCCCCTGCCTGCAGGGCTGCACTCCAGCCACTCCTCATGTTACTCAGCCCTAGGTGCGGAATCTGGTCTTTCAGCTCCTTACATTTCACAGTCCCAGCCAGATCCTCCAATCAATCTGGGCATCCTTCTGCAAGGCCTCTTGTCCCTCAATAACACCATCTCCCAGTTCAGTATCATCAGCAGACTTGCTGCATTCAACTCCTGCATCCAGTTCACTGATGAATATATTGAACAGAATGGGCCCTGGGACTGAGCCCTGAGGAACACTGCTTGTGACCGGTCACCAGGCAGATACAGTCCCATGGACTACAGCCCCTTAAGCTCTGCCTTTCAGACACTTCTTCACCCAGCTTTGGTGAATGTCCAGCTAATGCCTTCACAGCTGCACAGCAAACTACCGCTCCTGTAAATGTATAGAAATCTGCACTCTGACCTTCAGCTGGAATAAACTCAAGTAACACAAGCAACAATTGGCAGAGAGAAAGTGACAGAGACACTGACCATTTTTTAGCCTTTTTGGTCCTGATTTCATAACTGTGTCTGCCAAGAGTTTTTAAACTGTGCACCAATTAAAACTGCTATACAGATTTTCAACAAAACAAATCTCCTATCCATATGGGACTCCAATGCAGCCCTTCCAATCAAAGAGGTAGTTTTCCACCAAATAATGAAGATTTTTTCCCCACCTTTCTGACTTTCTTCTACTGCAGCAAAAAATCTAGTCCCAAAGCAGTTTTTACATGCTTAGTCTCCACAGCAGCATATGCAGACAAGAGGAGTGCCTCAGCTCCCTCCACACAGCTTCCAGGATAAGGATAAGCACTTTCTATAGGTACTTAAAACAACGATGGTCAGCTTGCTGGGAGAGTTGACAACAGTTAGTATGTGCCAGAGCTGGGACTTGCCTGAAGTTTTCATGCTGAGCTGGAAATCCCTGCTATAAGTAACAGGGACAAGATAGGCCTTGGATTTTACAGCTTTTTGTGAGGTTTACTCAGTCAAAGAAGGAAGAATTTCCTTCTACTCCAAGGTTTTGGGATGAGCTGTTCAAACTGAGCCCACTGCAGTCCTAGAAGTTATTTCTGCTCTCCATCCCTTCCCCTGCACCACTCTAGCTATGCATTACCTTAAATGGGGAATGTAGTGGTTAGACAGCACTTTGGTGATTAGATTCCCTCTGAAAGATGCCAGTACTTTCCCACTAGCTGAGACAACTGATCTGGCCCAGCAAGAGACCAGCTGAGCACTAGAATCACTGCAAGGACAGGACTAGGTGGAGAAGATGCAAAAGGAAGAAAGGGCTACTATATTTTCCAGCATTTACCCATCGTTTTTTGTCAGCTGCCTGGTCAAACCACACTTTCACTCACTACTTCAAAAAGGAGAAGCTGAGTTATACAAAGTCCAGCAACTGTACAGTAGTCACAATAAACAGGAAAACATCTCCCTCCTTGGGAGCAGAGGGGTAAGCAAGCCCCCATAGGGATGGAGAGAATCAGGAAAAGGAAAGAGAGGAGCAAGAGGAACATCTCTCCTTAGCAAACCTCCCCCTTTATAAGCAGTGTGAAGGTTATGGGATCCACACACCTATGAATCACCTCGCATCAGCTGTCCTGACTGACTTGAAGCTGCTGATGGCCTGCAGCCCATGGCTGGCCTAAAATTCTGCTCCAGTAAAGCTAAGACAGGAGTTCAAGAGGAAAAAGAGATTGCATGAGCTCTGGAAGCAAGGTCAGGCTTCACAGGAGGATTAAAGAGCTGTACTGGTGGACTGCTTTGGGCATCTAAAGAGACAAAGCAGGGTGAACTTCTTTGAACTCCTTGTACATAATTCCTAGCAACAGAGTGGACCTGCATAAAACCTTTTGAAACTTCTGAAGGACTTCTGAGATTTTTATCTATCTACTCTTTTGATTCTCTCCATATTATGATTCAGACTGTCACTGGTTACAGTGTGTGAGGGTAAGAAAAATGGATCCTGTAGCTGTACCAGAAAGCTCTTGGGTGATGACAAAATTTAGAAAAGCAGAAGGGCTTGGAAAACGCCAGAGAAGTATCACTAAGCAGTGTCTGTGAGGCAAACAAGGACCTAACCTGTCTCCTTTTCAAGTGCAATAGAGATGGAGATTTTTATGGAAACTTTCTGTTGTCTATTTTCAGTCATGCCGTGGAAACCAGACTTCCTTTAACAGCAGATTTCTTTAGTTAAGAACACAGATCTATTTATTTAATCATTTAGTTTAAAACTTCTTTTTTCTAGTATCTCATTGTTAACGTTTTTTTTCTTTGTTTAGTCTGTAAGAAGCATTTTACCTTTCCCCTGGTTCATCTCACTATCTACCTCCTGCCCAGGCTGCTACTAATTAACTTAGTACTTACAGTAAGCTCACTTATCAGCTCGGTATGCCGAGAAGCCTGCTTCGCTGCTGAGGGCTGGTGACATACCATGGCAAGATTATTCTCACTCTAATCACCAGGTCTGTTCTCCTCTAGAACCTTATCCTGAAGCAATTTCTGAGAGCCTGAGAATATACTGGGGACAAAGTACTACTGAACCACCTCAACCTGTCTTATCTACCACTCCTTTTATCTCTCAAGTTCTGCTTAGTCACATTTCTGGAGTATAACTTTGATTTGTCTGTTCAGGAGCATGACTAAAATGTATCTGCAGAGGAGACAGGGCAGCGTGAACTGATGTCTTGAGGAAGAGAAAGGAAAACCCTAAGGAAGTTGTGCCTGTGCTCAGATGTTCAAACAAGTGTGTGTAACTGAGAAATGCAGAGGTCCTGACCTGCCATAACTGAGTGCTCACACATTCCTTGGGAGCTGGCTCTTTTATCTGCCAGCTGATTCCAGTTCTTACAGAACAGTGGCTGGAAGTTATTGTGTGTGGAGGGGTTTTTGTCATGGCTGTCTTCTGCCTGCAGTGGCTTTGCTCAGTCTATCATTGAGATCTGATTACAGAAGAACTGATATTGCAAAGAGAGCTTCTACTGCTGCTACCAGTTCATCAGCTGTCTCAGAAACACCTGAAAAGCATAAATCTACAGGTCTGGAATGTGAGACACTTGTTACGTTGTGCAGAACTAATGGATTTCTCTTTCCTGAATGTGAAGAGTCACATTTAGGGTGAGAAGTGCTGCCAGGGCTGCCTGTACAGCTGATGTTCTGAAGTATTTAACCAAGCAGCATCTACTCTTCTGCAGGACAGGAAAGCATTCACTAAGACTGTCATAGATGAGGTTGTTTATCTCCTCTGACAGCCTTTGAAATTCACTTATGGCATGTGTTTTGCTTTTTCTCTGGGAAAAAAAAAAAAAGATAAAAAAGTGAAGGCTAGGAACTTTCTTGTCTCTGTATTTGGAGTTCTTATAGTAGGGGCTTTAAAACAACGAGGTTTCATCAGCATTGGCAAAACTCTGCAGCTGCTTTAGTTTAGTGACAAAGTCTAATCTGGTCTATATTATTTGCTATTTGTTGGAGGACTTTCTACAAGCTTGTGTAGAATCTCTACACATTGCTGTACTCCCATGGATGAAAATCAGATGCTGCTACATGTAGGATGTAGTTCAGCAGGCTGCACTCTCAGAGGGTTCTGCCCTGGTGTCTGTAATGCTACTAAATGGAACACTGCAGTGACTTTTCCTTGTATGCTAATTGGGAGCTCCTCATGGGGATCACAGGGGAAAAGAACTTGGCTGTACCTAAAGATGAAGGAAAATGAGGGCAGTTAAGATCCTGCTTGCTAGAATATTGTGAATCAAGTGGAATACCTGGTGTGTAAAGGGTGGGTAAGCAGAAAGAAATAGTTTCGAGGTTAATTAAGGGATCAGCTAAGAATAGTTAGAGAACACAGGGATATAAGTTGCTGTCATTCCAGACTGTACCAGGTGTCTCTGGAAATAAGAGAAAATAAGACCTGTATATGCTGAACTGTTTGCTATAGAACAGTGCTTGCATTCTTTTTCTCCAGGCATAATCTCACCATTCCAAGGGGAGGTTTTTGGCCAAGGGACATGAGATGCAGTGAGAAAAGTTAACATGTAATTCCTGCTCACTGTTTTCCTCCCTGGTCCTAGTAACACATTCTTGCTGCTTATGTTGCCAAACCTGTTATGCACTGGAGCCCTCCTTGATGCTAACGAGGCATAAAACTAGCCATGTAAAAGGGAAAAAAGTGCTGTTTCCTGTTAGGTCATGGAGCATGTCAGGAAGGGCCAGTGTGGCTATGGGAGAGGAGAAAGGACCTCATAGCTTTCTGTGTTGAATAGGAGATGCCCTTTTCCTTTCAGTGATGGTCCTAGGGAACCACCCTTGAAATATTTGAGTATTACCACCCAACACTGAAATACAGACTCTTTGGATTGGAATTCAGTGACTCTGCAACAAACTGTAACATTAAATAACTGGACTGAAAAGTAGTAAACATGAGAGGATGAGAAGGAGGTTGAAATGAGTGTCACAGAACAGAGCTGGCTGAGCAGGAATTTAGCATTGTTTGCTGTCACTCGTACTATGATATCCCTGTGGTACCTCTCCTTAAGGTGCTCTTTTGTTCCTATCCTATAATGTTCCACTTTTTTCCAACTCTTTCAGTAAATACTGAGGTGTGAGATGGGAAGGCACTGCCAGACAGAGCTCACTTCACTGTTTTATTGAGGAGCTGTGCTTTAGAGGGGTACATCACTTAGTGCTGCTGCTCATTCAGAGCATTGTGCTTTGGAGTAACTGCAGCACACAATCCCACATGCTCCTTGATGCCTGTTTCCAGCCTAAGGTGATTACAGTCTAAAGTGTGACAAAGCCACAGAACAACAGTTCAAGTGTGGAGGGCCATAGGTTAGAAAATTTGATAAGAAAAGAATGAAGGAAAAAAATATTTTTAATAGAGGCAGGTTTTCCTTGAAAACCTGATCTGAATCACTGATCCTTTTTTGTGCTTCATTAGATAGTCATAGAATGGTAGGGTTTGGAAGGGACCTCCAAATTCTCCATTCAAAGGCAACATTTGGTTGCAGTGCTGCCTTTAGCACTGGTTTCCACTGCACTTAGCTCCAGCCATGTGCCATAAATGCAGCACACCCTAGAGGAGGGCCTGTGTCAGGAAAAGAAGGATTAACACTTCGTTACATCTGTGCAAACAGGTGTTTACAGAGGGCAACGAAAGAGCCTTTGCTTTGTTACCTTATGAAAGCGCTGAGACAGATGAGCTGATAATAACACAGCTCTTACCTTGGCATCATTCCCCAGCTGTGAGCTGTCCCATACAGGTTTTACCCAGTTCTGGCATGAATTGTTCACTGATGAGTTATGGGTTACTCACTGATGAGGCACGCATTCTTGTCTGCTGCCTCCTCTGCTCTTCTCTGCTTCCTCCGAATTTTGTCTGTTTTATTAAAAAAGGGGACAACAGCCTCTGTCACAGTCACTGTTCTGTGACCCTTTACTTCTCACAAAGCATGACAGTGTGTGACACCCAGATCTCTCACAAGTTTCCAGTGCGCACCTGATCATAGATCCATTGGTATTGACAAAGCCTAAAAGTCTCCACTGATACTGATGAAACGTCGAATATATAGTGGAGCTACTTTTACCCTGATTCTACTGCTCATCAAGTTACTCAACAATGACCATCATCAAAACTTCCTAAATTTCTGCTTCAGTCACTGCTCTGAGACATGCATTTGGCCATATGAACGTAAGATCAGGGATCAGTGCTGGGCCCGATCCTGTTCAATATCTTTATCGATGATCTGGCCCAGGGGATTGAGTCCAGCATCAGTAAGGTTGCAGATGACACCAAGTTAGGACCAGGTGTGGATGTATTGGAGGGTAGGAGGGCTCTGCAGAGGGACCTGGACAGGCTGGATGGGTGGGCAGAGGCCAATGGGATGAGATGTAACGAGGCTAAGTGCAGGGTTCTACACTTTGGCCACAACCCCAGGCAGTGCTACAGGATGGGGACAGAGTGGCTGGGGAGCAGCCAGGCAGAGAGGGACCTTGGGGTGCTGGTAGATAGTAGCTGAACATGAGCCAGTAGTGTGCCCAGGTGGGCAGGAGAGCCAATGGCATCCTGGCCTAGATCCAGTAGGGATCTAGGAAATAACAAGGGAGGTTATTCTGCCCCTGTGCTCAGCACTGGTCAGGCCACACCTCGAGTGCTGTGTCCAGTTCTGGGCCCCTCAATTCAATGTTGAGGTACTGGAAGGTGTCCAGAGAAGGGCAGCAAGGCTGGGGAGGGGTCTGGAGCACAGCCCTGGGAGGAGAGGCTGAGGGAGCTGGGGGGGTGCAGCCTGCAGAAGAGGATGCTCAGGGCAGACCTCATTGCTTTCTCCAGCTACCTGAAAGGAGGTTGTAGCGAGTTGGGGTTGGGCTCTTCTCCCAGGCAAACGAGGACAGAAGGAGAGAAGTTGTGCCAGGGGAGGTCTGGGCTGAATGTTAGGAGGAAGTTCTTGATAGAGAGAGTGATTGGCATTGCAATGGGCTGCTCAGGTAGGTGGTGGAGTTGCCGTCCCTGGAGGTGTTCAACAAAAGCCTTTGCTTTGGATGGGGCACTTAATGCCACGGTCTAGTTGATTGGCTAGGGCTGGGTGCTAGGTTGGGCTGGACGAGCTAATGCCAAGAAAAGAAGCAAACCTGATTTCTTTCATGAGGGAGGATTCAGTTTTCCCATACATAATAGCAGAAATTTTCATTGGTGCAACCTGGATAGTACCTCTTGTCCTTGTGCTGTGCTTCGTGAGAACATAGGAGTCACTTTTGTGGAGGAGCTGCTTCATCTTTTCTGAATCATGGCCACTCCAGTCATCTCTAAATTCTCAGGTAATTCCATAATTTCCATCCATATGGATCTTCCCTGTTGATGGATATCCAGAGTTAGACTGCCAGAACCTCTAATTCATACAGTACTGGTAGTCAGATAAATGAATAATTACTTCTCAAATAATTGAGTTCTACTAGCAGACTTTACTCAGAGCTGGAAAACAAACTGATTTCTTATCTAGGGTCTTTGCCAGGAGTCTGATGATGCAATTTCATGGCCACATTAAAATACTGATGCTAGCAAATAAAAGGTGTCCTGCCTTATCCTACTTCCAGTTCCTTTCATTGCACCAGCACTACCATTTAGGATGTTGCCTGGTTCAGCTGGCTGGCCCAAGTGGGACTGTTCTGGTGTCAGTGTGGTATGCAGGCATCTCAAGCTGTTTATGCAACTCTGCTTGATGGACTCCAAGATCTGCCTCATTTCCCTTAGCCCTGGATGACTGTGAGGGTTAGTCTCTCTGTGCCAGTTTTTCTGCATCTGGAATTGTAGTAATAATGGGAACCAATATCTTAGAATCATGGAATTGTTTCAGATGGAAAACACGTTTGAGATCATCGGGTCCGACCATTACCTAGTTCTGCAAGTATGGTGCTAAACCATGTCCCTCAGCACCACATGGCTGCCTCTTTTAAACACCTCCAGGGATGAGAATTCAAGCATCTGCCTGGGGAACCTGTTCCAGAACTCTTTCAGTCAAGGAATTTCTTATAATAGCCAACCTAAACCTCCCCCAGTGCAACTTCAGGCCATTTCCTCTCATGTCATCACTTGTTACAAAAGAGAAGAGACCAATCCTACCTCGTGCTAACCTCCTCTCAGGTAGTTGTCAAGAACCTCCTTTTCTCCAGGCTGAGCTCCAGCTCCCTCAGCCCATCCTCAGAAGACTTGTATGCTAGACATTTCACCAGCTTCTCTGGACTTGCTTGATCAATGTTTTTCTGGTAGTGAGGACCCCAAAACTGAATCCAGTACTATATTGTGATTCTCCACATATGCTCTGCTGTGCTGAGACCCCACCTGGAACACTGCATCCAGTTCTGGTGCCCCCAGGACAAGAGGGACATGAAGCTGCTTGAGCAGGTCCAAAGGAGGCTCTGAAGATAATCAGAGGGCTGGAGAACTTCCCCTATGGGGAGAGGCTGAGAGAGTTGGGGTTGTTCAGCCTGGAGAAGAGAAGAGTCTGGGGAGAGCCTTAGAGCAGCCTTCCAGTACCTGAAGGAGACCTACAAGAAAGCCAGGAAGGGACTTTTTACAAGAACCTTGTTGAGCCTGACCTTGAATATATATGCTTTTGCTGTGGGGCTAAGTTAGTTTGAAATAAGCATTTTCCAGGTTTTCCCAATCTGCTACTTTTCTGTTTCCATCTACACACATGAATCCACATGACCCAGTTCATTGGCACTAGGTACCTGTCATTGGAATTGAAAGGACTAAAATAATCTGCTTTGCTGTGGAAAAAAAACAGAGCCCAAACAAAAACGAGCAACAGACCTCAGTTTTAAAGGTCACTTCTGCAGGTCTGGGATGAAAAGTGCAGGAATGTCGATACAAAGCTGCCTGTGCTTTATTTGAAGGGTCTTCCCCTTCCCCTAGGATCAATTTGGATTGCTTAAGAGCAGTGTGGCTTGCCGGGCTAGCTGTGGAATCGACACTGATCTCCAGTTTCAAGTGTGACAGCACTGCCCTGCCAGCTATCCATTCATCTGCAGCTGGGGGGCAGCGGAAGGGAGCGGGAAGGAGAGAGAGGGAGGACACCGCAATCTCCCTGAATAATTGATAGTGCGAAGAAGGCAGAGCAGCTGGGTGCCAGGCTCCATCCGCTCACCAGCTGGGGATGAGAGAGCCTTGCTCAGGTAGGGGACGAGCAGCTTAGCTGCTTTTATTCTCATCTTGCCTGCAATGCCAATTAAACGTGTTTTGCATCTAGAAGTAATGGGAGCAAAGATAACTGGAGGAGAGTTGATCCAGATCTTTGCTGCTTGTGTGGCGTCATGTGATGGCTGGACCTCGGGGCAGTTTCAGCCTCGGCAGGGAAAGTAGCTGTACGCTTTTTAAAAGACATTGTGCTGTGCTGCATCGTGTGGAGAAACACTGGAGAGTGGAGGTGGGGAGAGCCATGTCTGTTTAGGAAACAAAATGACATGGAGAAATGGAGGGGCATGAAAGAGCATCTGTCCAGACCCAAAGGAATCCCACTCTGGTTCTGCCAACCTCGGACATGAAATTGTCAGTCTGGGTGGGCAGTGGGAGGTGCTGCCTGTGCATACTTGGCACTGTATTTAGAAGCTGTGTGTATAGATCTGTGGAAACAGCTCGTGTGCAAACATGCATGTTTCTGTCTGTGAGTGCATCTATGAGTTTGTGGTGATGACTGAGTGCAATACTGTAGTCAAACAGATCAAAAACACAGTTTGTACCCTGAAGAGTTTACCATGGAAAGATATGTCCCTGTCCCTGGGTTTATGAGGCATTGTGCAGCTTCTGTGGAGCTCCTGATGTTCTTACAATGACTCAGACAATTAATAAAACTGCAGAGACCAGTTTTGGTGTTACAGCTAATACAGACTTCTCCTGTGTGGGCAAGATCAAATGCTAATGCAGTTACAGGAATGAAAAGATTGCTAATGAAAACTGGGAAATCACACAGCAAAAGGGACAGCTATCAATTACTGTAATACAGATAGCAGCAGCCTACAGGGATACCTAGGAGAGCAGAAACTTGTGTGCCAGTCCCTAAAACACACAAGCACTACGAAAAGCACAATGATCTATGCAAATGGAGACAAATCTATGGATTACAGTGTGAGACTACAAGGATACAGAGCTAGATCAATGAAGAATGCAAGTATCAATAGGAGCTGAATCGTCTTAGTAGAGCTAAGGGCTTGTATTAGGTGATATTGTTACATCAGGTGAGGAAACAGTAATTGTTGGCTTGATTAGAAGCTGAGAGACAGGAAGGGGAAAGGAAGCCTGTGATATTTTTGCATATGGAAGTGGTTTATTCATATGAACATTGCTAAATGAGACTAATTAGTTGCCTGTGGGACTCGAGTGCTTAGTATGAAGCTGAAGTTGCACAGGAGGTGAGATAAAGCTGTGAGTTAAATGAAAACTGAGCAGAGAATGGTTTTGTGTGTGAACAAAGTTGGCTCCTGTAGGTAGCAGCAAGCTGCTGAAGAATGGCAGAAAGACCTGGAGCCTCCAAGTAGACTTTGCTTTCACCATTGCTAGCTTGTTATTACTGTTGATAAGGACCCTGGGACGGGGGAGGGCAGTAGTCACTGCTGGCACTCACAGAATCATAAAATGGTTTGGGTTGGAAAGGACCTCTAAAGCTCATCTAGTCCAACCCCCCTGCAGTCAGCCTGGACGTCCCCCACTAGATCAGCTTGCTCAGAGCCTTTTCAAGCCTAACCTTGAATATTTCTAGGATTGGGGTCTCAACTACCTCCCTGGGCAACTTGTTGCAGAGTTTCATCACACTCATGGTGCAGAATTTGTTCCTAACATGCAATCTAAATCTGCTCTTCTCTCATTTCAAACCATTGTCCCTTGTCCTGTCACTGCAGACCTTTGCAAACAATCCCCCTGAAACCTTCCTGTAGCCCCCTTCAGGTCCTGGCAGGCTGCTCTTAGACCAGACTTCTCTTCTCCAGGCTGAACAACCCCAGCTCCCTCAGCCTGTCCTCGTAGCAGAAGCGCTCCAGCCCCCTGATCATCTTTGGGGCCCTCCTCTGGATGCTCTCCATCAGGTCTATGTTCTTGCTCTGTTGAGGACTCCAAAGCTGGACACAGCACTGCAGATGAGGTCCCCCCAGAGCAGAGCATCAGAATCACCTCTCTTCGTCTCTGGCCGTGCTGCTTTTGCTGCAGCCCAGGCTGCCATTGGCCTTCTGGGCTGCAAGTGCCCACTGCTGGCTCATGTCCAGCTTCTCATCACCCAGAACTCCCAAGTCCTTTTCAGCAGGGCTGTTTCCTATCACCTCATCCCCCAGCCTGTAGTGATAATGAGGATTGTTCTCACCCAAGTGCAGGACCCTGTACTTGGTTTTGTTCACCTAGTTCACCTGGGCCCACTTCTCCAGCTTGTCCAGGTCTCTCTGGCATATCAACAGCACCACTCAGCTTGGTGTCACCTGCAAACCTGCTGATGGTGCCCTTGACCCCACTGTCTATATAACTGATAGAAATAGTAAACAGCATTCTGTACCAGCAGAAAATAATGTCTCTTCCTCCTTCCTGGATGCAGTGTAAGTGGCAAGCTTGGCTCTTTGCCTTCCCTAGTCACATCTCTGCTCAGAGATTCAGGTGAATGAGTAAGAACTGCTTGTGCAGAGCGAGCTGCTGTATTCAATGGCCTGGCCCTGTCTGGAAGGTCATTTGGGCTTGAGTGAGGACGTGGTCTGAGTTAGGCTATAGTTCAACATTAGATCTGCTGGGTCAAAAAAAGAGGTAAATAAGTGGAAATGGAAACACCTGGCCTCCATGCAAGTTCCTAAAAACAGCAAGTGGATCCTTTCTCTGTCCATCCAATGGTGTCGCCTACCTTAATTGATCCCTTACTCCTTTCAGTCTCTCTTCCCAGCCACAGACCCTTGAAGCCCCTATAATGGTTTCTACCCAGGTCTTTGATTAGTAAAATTTATAGGAAACACTGGGATTAAATTGCTGCACTCATTCCTAAAATTTTCATATAGCTGCTTTCGTTGGTTTTTTTCTTCCATCTATATGATCTATTCTGTCTCTCTGCATTCTGTTTTCACTCTTTCTTTGCATCATTTGCTAGTTTACTGGCTCCTCTGTCAAATTCAGTTCCTCCTTCTGTCTTTCCTACTGTCCCCTTTGTGAGTTTGAACAAACCCTGCATGAGACAGACCCTTGGTTGAAGGTCGTAGCCACTGCCTTTGTAGGTTGTGATGGAGGGAACATTACATTACCTTGTAGAATGATACTGGGAATCACAGGGACAAAAAAATAATGCCCAAAAAAGCTCCACTGCGATGGAAGATTGTGCTCTCACCTTCAGCCGGGATCAGAGATCATAGAATCATAGAATGGTAAGGTTGGAAGGGACTTCAAAGATCATCTACTTCCAACCCCCTGCCATAGGCAGGGACACTTCCCACTAGCACAGGTCACTCAAGGCCTCGTCCAACCTGGCCTTGAACACCCCCAGGGAGGGAGCAGCCACAACCTCCCTGGGCAACCTATGCCAGTGTCTCACCACCCTCACTGCAAAGAACTTCCTCCTAACATCTAGTTTCATTCTCCCCTCTGCCAGTTTAAACCCATTGCCCCTCATCCTGTCATTGCAAGACCTTGTCAATAGTCTCTCTCCAGCCTTCTTGTAGCCCCCTTCAGATACTGGAAGGCTACTATAAAGTCTCCTCAAAGCCTTCTCTTCTCCAGGCTGCAGAGCCTGAACTCTCTCAGCCTGTCCTCATAGCAGAGGTGCTGCAGCCCTCTGAGCTTCTTCATGGCCCTCCTCTGGATCCACTCCAACAGGGATGCTGCTCTATTGATGAGTGAATGAAAATACATGTGGCTAAGGGCTAACTACTCAAAATTTCAGTTCCCCTAGAGAGCAGCTTACAAGGTAGCTCGTTTGATAAGTGGGATGTAGAGCCCATTCTCTGTAGTACTTGACGTACTTCACCCTCAAGTACCAAAGGCTAGCAGGTTTGCCATCTTCTTCTTCCCTTGGAGGGACTGGGAAGTCATGGAGGATTGCCTTGATGCTCGCTTTTCCCACTGGATATTGAGAGCTTGGGGAGAGATTTTGCACTGCAACAGAGCTGAACAAGGGACCGTTCTGCCCTCCTTGCCTTACCGTCATTGACAACCCAGAGTTCGGCTCGGCTGTCCCAGCAGAACGTTCCTGCCGGTTGTGCACCATCCATGGATTCCCCGGAAAGGGGGATCGAGGGAGAATTGATCTTCCACCGCGGAGGAGGAGGAGAAGTCATCAGTCCCCGTTATCACATCTTCCTCCATCTCTTCTCCTCTGCCTCTCGCTGCGCCGCGGCCCGCACCGGCGTGGCTGGGGTCCGCTCCCAGCTGAGAGGTGCCCTTTGCTGTCTCTGGATTAGCAGGAAGAGGAGGGGTGGGGGCGGGAGCCGAGGCTTTGCGGGGGACCGGGAGGGAGGCTGTGTTCTTCTCTATGGCGAGGCACGGGGGGAGCAGGCTCCTGAGGAGGGATCCCGGGAGCTGACTCGGCGGAGCAGTCCAGCATGTTCTCCCGGGAGCACGGCTGCCGTGCCCGAGCCAGCGGAC
>VWYK01072742.1:33801-95531 GCA_013399775.1 Semnornis frantzii | reverse complement strand
GAGGAGCGGGGAGGGCGATGCTGGTGCCCTGGCCTGGCAAGTTCGGAGCTGGCTGCAGAGCCGGCCGCGCTGCCGGCCGCCCCTGCTGCCTGCCTGGGCCTGGCGGTGCCCGGGCGCGGGCGCGCCTCCGGCTGAGGGGAGGAGAGGGCGCGGCTGGGGCTCGGCTGCCGCTCCTCCTGGGAGCCAATGAGCGCTGCCCGCCGGCTGAGAGCGCGGATCCACTGTCCCCGGGAGCTCTCCTTTCTCCTCCTCTGCAGGCTAGGACGTGGTGGGGACTGAGAGGTAGCTGGGCTGCCCGGCCCTTTTCGGTCTCCTGCCTCCTTTCTATGCTGGTGTACGAAGAGACCTGAGCAGGGATTGCCCACATGGCGGAGCAGTGGCAGGCAGGAGCTCCCCAACAACCAGAAAGAGGAGCACGGCTGGAAATGAGCTTCCCAACTGGAAGTCACAGTCTGTGAGTAGAAAACTCTGTGACCATCTGAGAGCATCGTGTCTGCAGTAGTTGCTTCCTTTTCCTAGTGCTCATTTGGTTAGTTCCTTCCCCTGGACTTTAGCACTCTATGTGTGTGCAAAATTAAAAGCTGTAGCAGACTAAGCCTATGTTTGCAGGCATCTTCACTCAATATGTAAAAATAGCGTTTGCTGGAGATTTCTCTAAGGTAGAAACAAGGTAGTGAAGGATCAGCAGCAGTTGCTCCAGGGGACCACTTGCCCAGAATTTTTGTTCTGAGCATTGCAGGCATGTTTCTGTTTGAAACAGCCTTCAGTTCCTCTGTCTCTTTTGATGAGTTCAACTTGTTTCAAGAATCACTCATCAAGTTGGGACACCATTTATGGTACTGGCTGCCACTCCATATCGAGCTGCAAACTGTCCTGCATTTTTTTTCTCCCGCTGGGGAGCTTCCAGATTAGCAAAGACTTTTTACCCTGGGCAGTACACCTGCTTCCCTGTGACCTTTCAGAAGAACAACTACCAGATTATCTGGGACACTTCAGAGTGTGAGCCCCCTTTACCTGTGGAATACTTAAGAATGATGAATGAAAGGCTATATGGAATCTCTTCAGGCCAATTTGTGTTTTTCTCATAACAAATACTTGCATTAACCTGGTTCTTGGACTGGCTCAGGTATGGCAGGTGGGAATGATATTGAGAGAGCTGTATAGAGAGATCCCAGGATTGAAACAGCAGAGGATGCTGCTGGGTGTGAGCAGGCTTGTGTGTGTGTGTGTGGCTCAGAGGTCTCCAGAGATCTGTTTTGTTCCATTTCAGAAGGGTGGAGCTTTTACCAGTGGATCAGTAGTGCCTGCTTTTAGTTTGGCTACCTTCTTGAAGTAATGCACAGGTTGCTGTCACTAGAATTCTAGTTTAGTCTTCAACACTTTCCAGGCCCTCTGACTGCCTTTGTTGCCACTTCCTAAAAATAAAGCTTCAGCAAGTGTGCATTTGTGCACACATATTCCTCTCCAGGCTACAGAACTGCTTTTCTTTTTCAGAAGGCTAATACTCTGCTTTTCTGTGGTCAAAGCATCTGAAGTTCCAATTTGAAAAAAACTTTGTTCTCTTCCTATAAATAAAGCTCAGTGCTTTCATTCCAGCAGTTTGGAATTCACAAATGGACTTTCAAGGAATGCTTACAGTGGCCTCACATTTTTGTGATATTTTGTAACCTAAGGAGTGCTCCTGGATTCTAGAAGTCCCACATTCCTAATCTGGAATAATTATAGAATTGAGAACACCTCTAAATGTATGATGATACTGCTGAGTTTGGTATCTAGGGAAGTAGTTTTGACAGTAGAACTGCACTGAGATTGAATAGCAGGGAGCAGTTGCAACATGAAGTGCTCCATGCAGTCCAAAGTGTAGAGATGAATTTGTGCTGAGGGAGCAGGGGTAGGGCTGGCCACACCGACCTCGTGTAGGAGCTGCCACATTTCCGTGAGGCAAGTGTGTAATTTATCTTCTGCTGGCTGATTCAGACCAGTGACAGGCCAAAGAAAACACAACACAGCAAGGCCCAAGACATCCAGTTTCACAAAAACTGTACTATTAACACCTCTGAGGATGGCTGGTTTCTCAAGTTAAACCGAATTCTTACCTTTTCAGGGTGTACAGGACAGAAACTTTGGGTTTCTGAAAGAAAGAAACAAGGAAAATCTTTCATTTACTGCCTTGGATATAAATTTTGTTAGCCCCTAGCAGACTTCAAGTAAACAAAATTTTAGATAAAGGATTTGTTATAGAATCATAGAATGGTAAGGTTGGAAGAGACCTCAAACATCATCCAGTTCCAACCCCCTGCCATAGCCAGGGACACCTCCCACTAGTACAGGTCACTCAAGGCCTCGTCCAACCTGGCCTTGAACACCTCCAGGGAGGGAGCAGCCACAACCTCCCTGGGCAACCTGTGCCAGTGTCTCACCACCCTCACTGCAAAGAACTTCCTCCTAACATCCAGTTTCAATCTCCCCTCTGCCAGTTTAAACCCATTGCCCCTCATCCTGTCATTGTGAGACTTTGTCAGTAGTCCCTCCCCAGCCTTCCTGTAGCCCCTTTCAGATACTGGAAGACTACTCTAAGGTCTCCTCTAAGCCTTCTTTTCTCCAGGCTGCAGAGCCCCAAATCTTGTAGCCTGTCCTCATAGCAGAGCTGCAGCAGCCCTCTGAGCATCTTCATGGCCCTCCTCTGGACCCACTCCAACAGTTCAATGTCCTTCCTATTAATCTAAAACTAATTTAAAACTATGCTGGTAGTTACTTGAGACTGTCAGGACTAATTCCTGTTACTTCTGTTCCATATACATGGCTTTCATCTCTAGATTAAAGATCTGATGTGAATTGTAGGAGAAAACTGTAGGATGAATGCATTGTCCTTGTATGAATCAGCCTATATACAAGTTTCATTATGCCATGGACATAATGAAAACAGATTGTGAGAAGTTGTGGATGCTCCAGTCCTGGAAGTGTCCAGGTCCTGGAAGTGTCCAAAGCCAAGTTGGGTAGGGCCTTGAGGAACCTGCCGTAGTAAGAGATATCCCTGCCCATGACAGGGGTTTGGAACTAGATGATCTCTAAGGTCGTTTCCAACCGAAACCATTCCAAGAATTGTCATAAGATTTGTGGGCACAGGAATAGAGTAGCTTCATGTTACTCATCCATATGACAGGGAATGAAGCCACTGGTTTCAAAGTAAGAGTCTGCAGGGCTTACTAATAGGGGAGCTTCAGCTGGCAGTGAGACTGTCTATAGTGCACTGGGTAATGCAGTGTGGTTTAAATTCCAGCGTGTTGTCCGTGCTAGTTTTCGGCTTCTCTGAGACACAAACAGCAGCAGTGCTTCTTTTATGCACTGCTGCTGCAGCAGAGCCAACATGAGGATGTATTCAGGAGATGTGCAGACAGAAGCTCATCAAATGTGCATGCTGGCTTTACCAGCAGTGGTAATACAGCCTGCATCTGTCCTGCAGGCTGTGTTGGTTCTGTTCTAGAACCATCTCTGTTATGTTCCTGTCTTGGGTGCTAACATTGAGGCTGTGGCAACTGAAGGTCTGCTCTAAGTGCTGATTTCAGTGATGTTTCAGACCTTCCATCTCTTTTAATTTGGTTCAGTTTTGATATCTGATTCCAAATCTTTCTGTGAGACCTGTATTTATGCTGCTGCATAAATCTGTGGTAGGGGAGGGACTTCTCAAAATAGAGCAGTGAGCACTTACACAGCGGTTATGAGGAAACTGGTGCAAGTGAACAGAGACAGAAGATAGTGGCTGTTACATCCAGGATGTTTGCAGGTGGCAGGTGGTAAGTTAAGACAGCTCAGGGAATCTCAGATGGAATGACAATGTTGTAGAGAGAGGAAGAGTAAGCAGAAGACTGTGGAAGGCAGAGGAGGCACTGCAGGAAAGCGCTGGCATCAGTGCTTCTCACAGGGTTAGAAAGTTTTGTTTTTTCTTTCTCCTTTTTCCTCATCTGTCTCTTGCAGGAGGTTGGAGGAGGAAGTGTGCCACTTCAGTGATGTTGTAGAGTCTCTCACCCAGGGCTTTCCATGTGCTCTCAGTCCTGCTGTTCCCAAAAAGGTAAAGACAGCCCACGTTTCTCTGGTTCAGAGTTGGGATGTCCTGCACTGGGCAGAAGTGGCTGAAAGCGAACTCCTGTGCATATATACATAGCTGTTATTGCCCACTTCTGTGAGAATTTTAAACTGGGTCATGTCATTATTTCTTAGGGCTCTATAAACTCATTTCTCTGACCCACTGAAAGAGGGAGATTCCTGATACCTGGCCTATCAGGTTCCAGGTCAAGCTTTTGCAACACAAGCTGTAGAAAATTTGGCCAGTTGTATTGTCCATGTTTAGCTAAGGAAGAGCAACTCCATCTTGATTTCAGCAAGCAATTCCTGTGCCAAAACATGGAAGGAGCTATTATCTCCTTCAAGATCCTGAGTGACCACAAAAGATAACAATACCTTCTCCAAACAGTAAATTCTTTCCCCTCTTGTCTTCCCCTTTTCACAGACTGCAGACTTGTTTGAGA
The DNA here is from genome assembly GCA_013399775.1 of Semnornis frantzii. NCBI lineage: Eukaryota > Metazoa > Chordata > Aves > Piciformes > Ramphastidae > Semnornis > Semnornis frantzii. The sequence goes on along the minus strand of VWYK01072742.1, from coordinate 91,005 downwards.
TGATTGAAAAAATGCAGGTAAGGAGAAGTTATTCTGTCAGACTTTGGAATCTGCATTTTTCATTGCCAAACAAGTACTTGGCTGATATTTGTCTTGTCACTTTGTCCCAAAGCCCTTTAATATGGTTTTGCAGAGTATTTAGCTTTTCTAGGCCCAGGCTCCTGTAGCTACTCCTAAAGGAAGTTTCCAGAGTGTTTTCCTGTGCTCATTTCTACAACCAGCAAGGTGGAAAGGAGAGACACAAACAATTAGAACTCTGTCCTTTGCAGGAGTGTGATTCTGAGAGAAATTCAAAGTTGCATTAGGGTACCGCTGCTATCTTCAAGAAACTTTCTTCTGGGTAGCAGCTGCTAATGACAGATGATGAATGGGATGTTAAGGTAACTGCATTTAGCAATGTCAAACATGTCAAATGACTGGTGTAGTCCCATCTGTAACTGGCATGAGAAAGGGCTCTGCCATAATTCTCTTAGGGCAATCCATGCATTTAGTTGCATATATTATATGACAAAATTAGCGTAAAAGGGGGGAAAAAACCAACCCCACCACAGCCCTACCCTAGCAAATAAAACAGCAGCAATATGTGAAGATGTTATATGTGTTATATCTAACCACAAAATCTTTAGAACTAATTTTTCCATGTGTTCTCAGAGTGTCCTTACAGGCTACCACTGTTTTCTGAGTGATGCTGTGATTAACATGGCCCTGCCATAACATGTAACACAGCACAGAACCTCTGCCTATTACTGTCTACAAGAATTAAATTTATAACAAACAATTAACTTCTTTTGTGGAATTTGGGTAATTAAATTACGAGTGTGAAGAAAATGCAAAAACTTTAGTGGGACTATAAAGGCGAGGAGGTGGAAGGCAGCAACAAAATGCTGAGTGTAGAATTAAAGAGGCTGAAGTGTTATTGCAGAGCAGAAATGAGAAGCTGGGAAAAGACAGGCCCATTTCTATATATGAATGTATAGAATCATAGAGTTGTTTTGGTTGGATAAGACATTTAAGATCAAGTCCAACCATTAAATAACTCTGCCAAAGCTGGTGCTAAGCCATGTCCCTCAGCACCACACCCCTAAACAGCATCTGCTTTACAGCAGCCCAGGAAATCTGCCCCCAGGCCTCTCTGAGATACTCATCTCCCAGCAGGACCTACTTTGAAACTGGAAACTTTTTGCAGTTATCAGATCTGTCAGAAATGCCAAGGAAGGGGAGAGAGGCCTTAAAGAATGGCTGTTTCCCAGCTTTCATTTCCATGTGCAGAAATCCCCTGGTGTGTGACAGGTTTGGCCTGGTACTTTTCCATAGTTTGTTCCAGCAGGCTGAGTCTACTTTGTGTCCCTCCTGTCCTAATCCTGGTTTGGTAGAGCATAGGACTTTCCTGCCCTAGAGAATGTTCCTGAGATCCCCATTTGAGAATGTAGCCTTTCTCAGGAGCCCCAACATGTGAGGCTGGCATCCATCAACTCCAGATCACATCCACAGAACATCTATTTGACACATATTTCATGGACTCTGGTTTCTCAGCTTTGTCTTCCACAAATACCGAATGATTGCTGCCACCTCTGCAGAATGTAAAGATCACCTGTCAGCCTCTGCTTCATGCTAATTTCACCCCCCTACATTCTGGTGGTCGTTATTTGTTTTGTCAGTGCTGTGTGCTGACATTGCAACTGAAACAGATCTTTTGCTGTTTCCTATGTTCCAAGCTAGTGTTTGTACAGGCTCCACTGTTGAAAATACAAAGGAAAAAAGACACTCCCTATTAACCCCCCTCCCTTCCCAGTGGGGAAGACAAAGGAAGTAAGGTGAGATTGGTAAAGAAAACTAAAAGAACTTTAATGAAAATAATAACAATAAAATGAAATGTATGCAAATATATACAAGACCAAGACTGAACTCAAATCCCTGATGACAATTATGTCGCTGTCACCACTGATGATGTGGGCAGACACTGGGGAAGTCCCAGACTAGACTCAGTGGCAGATGGGAACTGAATTCAGGAGCTGGATTCCAAATCTGGACTCAAGAATACACAAATCCAGACGGAAGGCAACATGGACAGGGTCCTTCTTGGATGCAGGCCGCTGAAGAAGCAGTTTTACCCTCATGATCTCTCAGCTTTATACTGAATAATGACATCCATGGGATGGAACCTCTTGTTGGTCAGTTTAGGGTCACCTGTCCTGTCTGCTCCTCCCTGTGTATGTAGTCTTTTACTTTCTGCACCCCCAAAGTAACACAAAGATATAGCAGTGACCTTGGTCTTCAGAGGCAAGTATAAACAAAGCCTTTCTGCACCCCAAGTCTTGGCAGTGACTCTAAATATCAGAGTAATCACAGCCAGAAGCAACTCCTGTCTGTGCAGGCATGCAGATAGTGCCAGCACTGAGCAGAGACTGAACTGAAAATGAAGATCACTGAACAGGATTAGTTCTAGCTTAAACCTGGAAGAGCAGAACAGAAATGAAGTGTTTGAATTACTGTTCTTTTGTTTTTTGTCTTTAGTTTTTTTTTTTTGGGTTGTTTTTTTTTTTGGGGGGGGGATAAGAAATCAGAGTTAAATAAGAGTTGGGATAAGAGTTACATTTTTAGAGAATCAGTTTGAGAGATTTTATTTCTGCCAACTTTGTGCTTTTTAAAAGATGTTAGGTGGGAAGGAGCTTTCCAGTTTTAATACCAAAATAAGGGACTGGCCAAGTCGTAACTTTATTCCCCCTGCTTTCTCTCAACTTCAAATCTTGCATAAACCAGAAAGTTATGTATATAGTGACTATATTTGGGATACTGAGAAGGAAACAGAGGGTAAGTGAAACAGACATGCTAGACCACGGGATTCACTGTCTGCCTTTGTTTCCAGGGGAGTCGTCTGGATGAGCAAAGATGTTCCCTTCCAGCTCCTCTCAAGGTCAGGCCAAGTCATTTTTTTCTCCAAAGTTGCTGAGAATATCAGATAATTACTGACCAGACTTGCAGTGCTCATCTTGGAACTGACAGGGAGCAGACCAGCAAGGACAAAAGCAGTTGGTGCACAAGAGGGTGAAGCTGTGCAGCCTACATAGAATCAGTTCTTCCTTGTTTCAAGTTTCAGTGGTTGCAGGAAATGTTTTTCACTATTAGCAGTCTTGACCTCTTCTACATCTTAAGTGGTGTTCAGTATAGGAGCTGTAGTATTTCTGAAGCCACATTACATTTGTTTCAGTACTCATACAGATACTGCTAGAAAGCTGCTTTTCCCTCCACGTGAGACAGCAAGAACACCTTCCCATTTCTAAGTTCTCAGCTCTTGTGATCCATTCCTTCATTCCCAGGCTCTGATACTGCTCCAGTTCTTGCAGCCATGCTTCAGCACTGATCAGTTGCGTACCACACCTCTAGTTCTCAAAGTTTTATACTGTAGTGCTGAGGCCTGGGAAATGGAATCTAACCATAAATTGTAGAGTAAAACTCTAACAATGGACTAGGGCAGAGTGGAAGCTGAGGGCACAGCTTACACCATCCCGAAAGCATAACACTTTAAAATATGTTATCATTTTTGCTAATGATCTCTTCTGGTTTCAGACAGAAGAGGAATATATTCCTTACCCCAGCATCCATGAGGTGAGTCAGCGCTGCTCTCTTTTTTCCCTTGGAATTTGCTGGCCTTTCAGCTTTTGTGTTCTCTGTCCTTCTGAATAGGTATTACAGAAAGGCTGGCCATATCCCCTCATTATCTTACCCCAGTTTGGGGGCTACTGGATTGAAGGGACCAGCCACAACCTCTCCAGCTTGAGTCCAGCTCTATCTGATGTACCTTTTCCCTGGAGTGGTAAAGTGAAACTGGAAAGTGACCCCACAGCCAAGCTGTACCGCAAACATTTCCTGGGCAAGGTAAGGGTGACCTTCGAAGCCTGATTTGAAGGCTGAAATCAATCTCAGACCTTCTCTGATAGACTTAGAAATAGCTACCTATTCCCTCCAGTTCCTCATGGTGCTGGGAACTAATGTTAGCAAGGTTCATACTACCCACTATGCCATAGTGTGTTGGGCTGGCCCTGTTGCCTTGTGGTATGTGCACCATCATCACCCTGCACATTAACAGAAGAGTCATTATTGCTAGTTTGTTGTGTCTGGAGCATTCCTTTCAAGTAACACATTCTGAACCATGTGAGTTCTGACAGTACAGCTTTAGCATCAAGCACAAGGATGCACTGACACAGTGCTTCCTGTGGTGCTCCCTCCCGCTGGGCAGAGCACTGGACCAGGCTGCCCAGAGAGGCTGAGGAGTCTCTGGAGGCATTTCAAACCCATCCTGATGCGTTCCTGTGTGGCTTCCTCTTCTGGGTGATCCTGCTCTATCAGGGGGTTGGACTAGATGATTTTCAGAGATCACTTCCACCCCCTATCATCCAGTGATTCTGTGAAGTCCTGCAGTCCTGGTTACTGACTTCATGCACTCTGTCTTCTCAGTTTGCAGATGACTTTGCCTTCAATGTGAGGCGACCGCTCTTCTGGCGCTAGAACAGCCCAGCCCATTCATTATTGCAGTGGAACGTTTTTTTTTCTCTCTCTGTTGAAAAGATAACTGTGACACAGTGCTGGGAATCATGCATCTTAGCTGCCTTTTTTCAGGAACACCAAAACTTCTACTCCAGTGATGTGTCCCTGGGTTGCTTGGTGCTTTCTGTGAAGTACGAAGAGATCGAGAAGCAGGAGAATTTGCGCCTTCTGCTGAGGTAACTCTGCCTGTTGTCGAGTGTCTGGGGCTGTGCTGTCTCTCATCTTATCTTGGAGTTCCTCTGCATTGAGCTGGCTGTGAATCTTGTATCCTTCTCCTGGAAAGGACTGCAAAGAAATGCTTGAAGTGCCTTTTCTTGCCTTCCCCTCTGATTTTCTCTCAGCAGGTTCCTCTCAGCAGGAAGCTGATGTGCTTACAGGTGCCTTGTTGTAGTTCCTCTGGGAAGAGCATCTGTTCTTCCCTCGAGAAAGATTTTCTGTTTACTTAGAGACATGAGAGTAGTCTCTAGGGAAATATGGATTCCTTGATGAAGGAGCCTTGCTCAGGTACTGTTGAGCTGAAAATTGAAAGCGCCTACCCCACTATAGAAACCCTACAAAAAATGAACTCCATGAGTCTAAAATGCTCATTTCTCAGAATTTATAAGAAATTCTTCCCGCTCCTCTTACATAAAAAGTTGAGTTTGTTTTTTGGTTGTTTTTTTTCTGGCAAACATTGAACTTTTAAGCCAAATCCATATGTTTTTTCTATATTTCCATATATGGATTTCAGAAGCTCCAGTCTTCTGTTGAGGTGCTGTCCAGCAGGTAGTTGGGCTTTGTACTTGAGACTAAGGCTGCCTTGAAGGTGAGCTAGAACATTCCTTAGCTTCCCAGGACAGCCTACAAAGTGCCATAACCCTTAGGAGTTCCACAGAGAACCATTACCCAGAGAGCTACTGAAAGAACTAGAGGAAGAGCAGAGATGAACCTTGCATAGGTGAGAGACACACTGCAGAGAAGGTTTTTAGCACACTATGGACTGGGTGCACTCCAGCAGACAATATGCTACTGAAACCAAATGATGTACAGTTGCTGCTGACAAGGACTGAAGGAAACTGCTGGTTGCATAGGGATCAGCTACAGGGAAATCACTGATGAATTTCCTCATTGAATGCAGAGAGCATTTCAGAGTGCCAGGCAGAACATTAATCTAGGGGGAAAGGAGAGACCCTGTTTGTGAGCTCTGCCAGGGAATGCTCATCTGAGCCCAGAAACCTTACGTGGAAGAAGGACAAAAGTCATTCTTCTGTTCTCATATTATTTGCAGCACCTTTCTCTCAATAGCTTGTTTATAATGGTTTGAAGGGGGCTCCGACAGTCCAACATTTCTTCTCCCTCAGACATCTCTCCTTTAATAAACATACACAGAGGAAAGGAAGTTTTACTCCATCAGCCTTCTGGAGCAATCCTGCATCAGTTTCTACCTCCTATACTTTGCATGGATCTACTTTCCTAGGCTGTCTGTAAGACTTTTTAACAGTCATAGAACCATGGAATTGTTTAGGTTGGAAAAGAGCTCCAAAATCATCAAGCCAGCTGTTAACCCAGCACTGCCAAGTCCCCCATTGAACTGCTGTGAGGATAACCTGAACAAATGGCCACCCTTCCTTTAAAGGGACAGTGTTCCTGCCTAAGGCATGCTCTAAGGCATTTTCGTTTTGTCTCAGGACTCGGACTGGCACCAAACATGACCTGATCCCTATTTCCTGTCTGAATGAGTTTCCCAATGCTGTCCAGATGGCAAAGGTGAGACTTGTGCTTGCCTATTTGCTCTTAACTTCTCCTTATTCAAGTTGTTTTCACCTCTCTCCTCCCATTTCCCCCTTTTCTGCTGCTCCCTTTTTATGCTTCCATTTAGTTTCTCTTCTTTCTCTTCTCATTTCACCTCAGAATTTTTGCTTGATGGGACTCCTGTCAGGTAATTATAGAGTGCCTGTGTTTTCATGCCTGCAGCAAGCTGGGGCACACAATAATCTCAACTTTGTTTGCCTCTCTCACTCAACAGCTTCTGTGTGAGGATGTGAATGTGGAACGCTTCTTTCCTGTCCTCTACCCCAAGGTACAAGGTTCTGATGTGTCTGTCTGTCCCTTTTCCATCAAGATCTGGCTAATAACTGCCAATGACAGCTTGTGTTTTGATTACTCTAGGCTTCACAGCTTATTGTTGCATTTGATGAGCATGTCATAAGCAATAACTTCAAATTTGGGGTCATCTACCAGAAACCTGGACAGGTAAGCACCCTCAGATGCCACAGTTCTTGAGTCATTTCTCTTAGCTTAAATGTAATACAGGGTCTGCAGTACCCTGTAAAAAATACAGGTGCTGTACAGAGAAAGGACAGGTGCTTGCCTCATGGTGGCCAATCTGTGGGTGCAGGTCCTCAGAGCTAGTTGAACTTTGTGTGGGAATTGCTGCCTGTTCTTTGCCCTGCTTGTGCTTCTTGTGACTTTTCCTTTCCTTTTGAAGACGACCGAAGAAGAAGTCTTCAGTAACACAGAAGAGAGTCTGGGGTTCCTGGAGTTCCTGGATTTCCTTGGTGACAAGGTTCTGCTGCAGGATTTCCGTGGGTGTGTACCCAGTGCCCTGTGTATTCAGAGGCTGTTACTCTGTTAGGGCCTTGCTTCTGGGAAAGTGCCGTGGCCACCGAGTCCCAGTGCAGGTGGAGAAGCCCAGAATGGTTCTGTCAGCCATCTTGGCTGCCAACAAGTAGGAGCCGAGGGCTTTCCTGGTCTCCTGGTATCTCAGTCTGACCCACAGCATCAAGAATGATTGTCTTGGTGCAAATGCAAGTTGCTTTTCAGTGTCAGGGGTCAGTGTTGTTTTTCTCTCTCTGTGGAGCAACCTTTCCTTTCTGTAGCTCTAAATGATGGATTCTGTTTCTCAGGAAAATCAGAAAGAAAATAGCTCCTTTGAGGGGCCCTGACTTAGCTTCATAGATGTTAGCAAGCAAGTATGTTCAGCAGCAGAAACTTTGTGCAGCTTCAGTTAGTGTGTTTGCGTTGGGAAGATTTGGTGCCTTGCTATCACTGATTTCTTTGATGCTGTTGATGTGCCAAACTACTGTTACTGATCTTGTCTTTCTTCTCTCCACTTTCTCACCTCTGTCCTGCCTGACCTATGCATGGTATGGATTTGCTCAGATTCCGGGGAGGCTTGGATGTTACCAGAGGTCAAACGGGCACTGAGTCAGTCTATACAAATTTCCAGGGCAAGGAGATAATGTTTCATGTGTCTACAAAGCTGCCCTTCACAGAGGGAGATTCCCAGCAGGTATTCTAAGGAGAACTGAGGAATGCAAGAGTGTGGCTAAGAGAGGAGGGATATGCAAGGAGGGGCTGCAGAGAGGGGGAAGGTTTCTGACTGCATAACGTTGGGAATTGTGGCTGAAGTAATGCTAAAAGTAGTGCTGAGAGGTTTGATTCAGCAGATGGGTTGGAGGTGATAGGCAGGCTGGCATTTGAGACCCCATTGTACAGATCTGCTTTTTTTGTTGTTGTTTTGTTTGTTTGTTTGTTTATGCTTCCCTCTCACTTTTTTTCTTTTCCTTCTCTCCAGCTTCAGCGTAAGCGTCACATTGGGAATGATATTGTGGCCATCATCTTCCAAGATGAAAGCACACCTTTTGTCCCTGATATGATTGCCTCTAATTTCCTGCATGCCTATGTGGTAGTTCAGCTCACTCATGGTGCCACTGGGGACACTCTTTACAAGGTAAACAGAGCCATTAGATTTCTCTACACTGATCAGCTGATCTTGATCCTCATAGTGGAAACCTTTTGGGCCTCAGGGAGATGTACAGGTTCAGCCAGTTACCATCCTAACTTGAATTTCTGAAGCCTAAAGCTTGGGAATTTAAGCAGGATGAATTTGGATAAAACATTTTTGTTCTCATCAAAAGGCATGAGGTACAACTGATCCCATTTAGGGGATGTAATGCAAGAAAGGCATGAATCAGCTAATGCTGACTGACAGCCATGTCTGCGTTGCTTGTGCTGAGCAGCACAGTGCTGAGAGCCTGCACTTCTTGAGACTGCAGTTCAGATACAGATGCTTGGGCCTAATCTCTGGAATCATAGAATCATCTTAGAATCACAGAATGGCTCAAGTTGGAAAGGACCTCAGAGATCACCTTCTGCAACCTCCCCACCATGGGCAGGGATGCCTCTCAGCTAGACACAGCTGCTCAAGGCCTCATCTGACCTGGCCTTGAACACCCCCAGGGAGGAGGTATCCACAACCTTCCTGGACAGTTTATTCCAGAGTCCCATCACCCTTGTACTGAAGAACTTCTTCCTAAGATCCACTCTAACCCTAATCCCTCTCAGCTTCAAACCATACCCCCTTGTTCTGTCTCTAGGCACCCTCATGAATGGTTCCTCTCCAGAGCAGCTATATATTAGCTTTTGGGAATCACAGAAGTGAGGCCCATCTGTCAAGAGAGAGCTGCCTGTTAAGATGCTGCAGTTGAAAGAGGCCTTTCTAGAACACAAATTCCCCATCTGCAGCCTTTGGATGCAGCTCTTTCTCTGTCAGTGACTCTGGATGGATGTGGTGTTTGGCAATGATGAGTCCTTGTGCCTTGGGAGGTCTACAAGAACATCAAGAATACGAAAATTAGGACAGGTTCTCCATCTTGCATCCTACCAAAGACAGTGTTGGGAGTGGAACAACCACCTTGGATTGTTTTGTGTGCTCTCAGCAGCCATGTTCTAAGTGACAAGATGACCTCGTGCTGATGAGGGGCATGGAGTTCCAGTTCTCTTGTGCTCTCTGTGGTGGGATGCAGAAGTTCACTGGGTTTTTATAACAAGAGAAGAAACTGAGAAACTGTCTTGTCTCTTCTTACTACTGTTTTAATCTTGCCCTTTCTGCAGTGCCATTGTTCTCGTCGCAGTAATAAGGTCGCTTGTGTCATTTCATGAAAATGAATTAGTCCTGATCAGAGCTTTTCCAAAGGGGTTCTAAGTCACTGTGGCTTGGGAGGATTCTAGTACCTAAGAGATTGCAGTTTGGGAAGTTCTTTCTCCTTCTGTTGTTCCATTTGCTCAAGGTTTTGTGCCTGGTGGTTAAACTGGATGATTAATGGCATTGATTTCTTTGAATCAATTTTTGCAATCAGAATTAAAAAATGCAAAGTAGGATTTGTAACTGTTTGATATCTACTGGGAGAGGGAAGGAGGCCTTGTAACTAAAGGAGCTGACCTGCAGTGTGGGACACCTGAATGAAATAGAGGGCCCCTTCCTCTTTTCCTCTCAGTAAGTTCATGCCTCTCACTGATTGACATTGACACGCTGCAGTGTTACTTTGAGGTAGCTGCTGTTAAGTTGTCATGACATTGTTCTCTGTTGTATGAAATGGCAAATAATGATATTGCTCCATTTGAGACATGACCAGAAAATGGCTATGAGATATTCTTTAGTGATGCTAAAATAGCTACACAGAATTATGGCTAAGTCCTGTGAAGAGCCTAGCAGATCAAAACCAGAGTGCACTACAGTTGCTTTACTGGTATTTCTGTATCAGGTGGAACCTGTTAAAAAACCTACAACCAAACCCCCTGCATTTCTTTATCTCTTAGTGGGAAAGTGCCACATGGCACTGGGAGAGGTGCTGGTACAGAGACACTCCCCTCAGTTTCCCACCAAGGAGGACTGGCTGTCAGGACAACCAGATTGGCAAAGGTTCATCTAGTTGAGATAAAAAGATGCAGACTGGACATTTTTCTTGTTCTAAAGACAGTGGGTTGGTACAAGAAATACTGATTTATTTTTTTTTTAATGCAATATCAGCTTTTTTTTTGTTTGTTTGAGCTATTTTTGTTCAGTTGGTTTTTTGCCTGAGCTATTTGTGTTCAGTTGTTTTTTTGCTTGAGCTATTTTTGTTCAGTCATTTTTTTGTTTAAGCTATTTTTGTTCAGTTGTTTTTTTTTTTTTGTTTAAGGTATTTTTGTTCAGTTGTTTGTTGTTTAAGCTATTTTTGTTCAGTTGTGTTTTTTGTTTAAGCTACTTTTGTTCATTTGTTTTTTTGTTTAAGCTACTTTTGTTCATCTGTTTTGTTGTTTAAGCTACTTTTGTTCAGCTGTGTTTTAGTTCTCTTCCTGTGCACATATCTGGCTGACTAAATTTTGGGGAGATCAATCAGCATATCCATTCACTGAGTTCAGAAACAGCTGCACAGGACAGCACATTGATTTCTTCTGGTTATAGGTCAGGAGGGATCAGATGTACCATAATAGTGCAAAGGTTTTGATAACCTCACTTGGGTTATGATACTTTTTTTTTCTGTTTTCTTTCCCCTCTTACAGGTTTCAGTCACAGCCCGGGATGATGTCCCCTTCTTTGGACCCCCGTTGCCAAATCCAGCCATATTTAGAAAGGTTTGTTTCTCTGGTCCAGTTTTAGGTGGCAGGGGGATATGATGCACACTCTTGCGTGCTGTGTCAGCATTGTCAGTTTGCCTAGGTGACTCTGGAAGTCTAAAAAGCAGTAAGGCAGAGGTTTCTTCTCCAGTGTAGCCTTCACCTTGCCTTGCAGAGTGCAGAGTTCCGTGAATTCCTCCTGGTCAAGCTCATCAATGCTGAGTACAGCTGCTATCGAGCTGAGAAATTTGCTAAATTAGAGGTGAGTCTCTTCCCTGGTTACTTCCAGTTAGAACTGTAAACATTTAGTATTGCAGAGTGAAAAAAATCCTGTACCATCTTTGACTTTCTTCTGCTTCTCATTTGCATTGCTTATAAAAGAAAGATGAAATCCTCAGCTGTGAGATGCTTCCTTTGTATTTCACAGCAGGTGTGAGAAAACATGAGCAGGTACATTCTGAGGTAAACATCTAATCCTTGAGTAAGAATGGGGATGTGGTGCATAGGTTTTGCTGGAAAAAATCTGTATTAGCTAAAACTTAGTATTGTGGGCCTGCTGGAGTGGATCCAAAGGAGGCCACCAAGATGATCAGAAGGCTGGAGAACTTCCTGTATGAAAATGGGCTGCAAGAGTTGGAGCTGTTCAGCCTGGAGAAGAGAAGGTTCTGAAGAGACCTTAGAGCTGCATTTCAGTATCTGAAGGGGGCATACAAGAGGGCTGGAGAGTGACTTTAGAAAGACCTGTGGTGATAGGATGAGGGGCAATGGTTTGAAAGTGGAGCAGGGGAGTTAGGTTGTATATCAGGAAGAAACTCTTTATTATGAGGGTAGCAAAATACTGGAACAGGCTGCTCAGAGATGTGGTTGAGGCCCTGTGCCTGGTGACATTCAAGATCAGACTGGATGTGGCCCTGGGCAGGCTGATCTAGTTGAAGGTGTCCCTGCTGAGTGCAGGGAGGTTGGACAAGATGACCTTTGAGGGTCCCTTCCAGCACGATGCAATCTTGGAATCACTGCTATTTTCTGTTCAGGGTATCAAAATTCTGTTCTAGACTCTGTTTCATCACCTGTAAAAACGGTAATGGTGTGTTTATGATTTGCTTTAGAAAGAGCTTAACAGGGCTGTGAAATGCTGCAGAACTCTGCACCCGAAAGCACTTCAGAACATTTTTGTTTTGGGGTTGTTTGATTTTTGGTTTGTTAGTTTTTGATGTGGAATATTACCAAAGCAGGGTGGGTGGAGGACATCCCTCCACTCCCAGTAACAGCTGTGTTTACCTTCCCAATCTTGGTGCAGGAAAGAACCAGAAGTGCCCTCCTGGAGAGCCTTTTTGAGGAGCTGCAGCTTCGCAGCCGCAGGATGATGGGGTTACCCACAGGAGAGGATGACAAGATGGAGAATGGCAGTGGGGGCTTCCTTGAGAATTTCAAGGTGAGCAGGACTGGATCGACCCCCTACCCACCTGCTCACACTTTTCTCAAGCTCATCATGTGGCCCTCCAAGGAATAAATAATAATAATAATAATAATAATAATAATAATAATAATAATAATAATAATAATAATAATAATAATAATAATAATAATAATAATAATAATAATAATAATAAAATAAAATCAGCCTTGCTGATCAGCTGTGCTTAGAGTCAGACAGAAACCAAGTCTCTCCATCCAGCAGCCTTTCTTTAGAGCATCTTCAGCTGTGTTTTGCTGTGTCTCTCACAAAACATTATTCCCTTTTCTGTGCTTCTTCCTACACAACTACAGCCTGACCCAGGGTGAAATTCCATACTGTCTCTGTGAAACCAAACTCCTTATGCATCAGTCTGGTGTCTAGTGTCAGGTGGAGTTTCTCTCCATAATTTGCAGAAAAAGGAGGGAGTGTTTGTAGGAGGAATTGTAATAGCTTGTAGTAAGCAGCTCCTACAGCAGATCTCTTCTGATTCTTTTTCATTATAACTTAAGAGTCACTGCAAGAGTTTCTGACACACCTGTGAGCGCACTGTCTCAAAGATCTGTGATGCTTTACTTAACATGGAAAAGGCAGAGATAATTTACCTTCGTTCAGTGTAGATGACACCTTTTTGATTTTAATAAATCTGGACTGGGAGACAGAACTTACTTTAGAAGTGATCTGGATGATGTGACATAGCCAGGTTTTTGGACAAAGAAACAAACTGAGTTTTAGTCTGGTGCTGTAGAGAGAATCTTACATTGCTCTCCTCTCTACTTTGCCTTTCCCACTTGTGTGTTGCCTGTTCAGACGGAGTTGTATTATAAATGGCATTTCTTGGATGACCTCCACCTGCTTTGTAGAGTGGACTGGCTGGAGTTGTTCAGAACTGTGAAATGAATCTCTTCACATCTAGATTTAGTAGCTCTATGAACAGCTTTGGTCAGAGCTGGGATGCTTTGGGGATGTGTATTTTTACGTAAACCAAGCCTACTCCACTTTGCTGCTAACCAGGAATTTCATCCCCATCCATGTCTTACACTAATTATCCCAAAATGTCCTTTCCTGACTTGTAGCAGATGCTGTGATTTTCATGTCTTGCACCCAGATGGCCTTTGGAAAACACTGAGTGAGCTCAGGAAATGGCTTTTTCACATGCTGCAGATTTAAGTATGGCTCCTTTCTCTTTGGAACCAGCACTCAGGTTCACGGAAGACTGAACCTTACAGTTCTGAACAGGTGATTTTTGTGTTTTGTAGCCTGTACTGTGTAAGACTGCTCCAGATGATGTTGTCATACCCAGTATGCTGGGTTATTGGTAAGGAACAGGACAAGGGAGGTGAAAGCAGAGAATACATTTGAGTTCTTCTTTGGCAGTGAGCCCTATGAGTTTTCTAGGTCCAAAAATAGGTAATATCCAAGGTGCTGCCTTCTAGGAGTTAGGATTTCTGTGGATGTTGGTCTGTCACAGTTCTCCACCTGCTCAGTGGTGCTTTCCATACTCCCCTGCCATGTGCATGTCTACAGGTGTGTCTGTGTTTGTCTGTTTCCCTGCCTCCCCCTGTTCAGCGAGTGATCAGAGGCCGCAGCCAGAGCCTGGATGCCGTGGGGATATCCCTGAGGAAGCAGCAGCCAGCCACACTGCCCAGCCGCCCAGCTCCAGCTGGCCTGGCCCTCAGCCAGAGCATCGCCGAGGGCCCTAAGGCCGTTGCTGCGGTAAGGCACTGGGGTGGGCTGGAGGAGATCTGGCAGCCCTTTGTGACCCACTTATAGCCTTTACTACTCTTTCCCTAGTGGTTAATCCTCTTGTCCTTCTGTCAGTCTTTTTGTTGCATCATCCTATTTCACAAGCCGTGACAGTGCCTGACGTAGTCTTGCTTTGTCTGTGCCCATCTCTAGCCCAAATGCATCTATAAAATAGAGCTGAGGTTGGTGCAGACTGGGAGAAGGAAACCAAACATGACTGTCCAGCAGACATCTGTCTCTGCTGACCTCGGTTAGATCCTGTATGTTGTCTTCAGAAACGCATGCGCTGTGGCTTGGCCAGAGCGGTGCTTTGCTGTCCTGTGGCCGGAGCTGAAAGCACAATGACAGTAGATCTCTTAATTCTTCAGCTTCACCAGTCAGACTATTTTCTGTAATATAAACAGGTGGCCTGATGTTTATTCAAGGTGCTGTTTTTCTGTACATAGAACTTGCATTTTGGGAATAAATAACAGAATTAATGAAGTTTGGGGTGAGAAAAGGAGTGACTATTTCTGCTCACTCTCAAAGCCTTTCTTCTTTGATAGCAATAATACACATGTGATCAGTGGCAGCATTCGTGACAGATGTGCCAGAAGAGGATCCATGTTTCTGTTACCTTGGCTGAAGTGCATCCAGCTGATTGTGGTTTCTGCGGTTGTGATGTCAGGCAAAGTACAAAAACCTATCTGAGCAAACTAGGAAGGGCCTTTCAGTGTGGAAGTTTCTTAGTGGCAGTTTGCTCATCTGGGGGCATTCTTTACATCAGCACAGCAAAGTCACAGGGTGATAAGGACTTGGGTTTGCTGCCTTCTTCTCTCCTTTGACTTTTCTCTGCCTGTCTGATTCTGCCTCTCCTTCACTCCTCATGTGAGGATACCTTCTTTCCTGAGCCTCTTTGGCTGTACGCCAACTATGTTGTATCTTGTTCTGCCTTGGTTTCTGTCTCTCTGTCTCTCCTACCACCTTTGCAAGCCCTTCTTTTCCTCACTGACAGGAAATGCTCCTTGCACTGTTGGAGCTGGGCCATGCTATTGTGTTGAGGAATAGAGGAGAAGATCTGGATCCACATCACAAACTCCTTCTCCCACACTTCCAGTTCTCCGGTTTTTCCTGTCTTGTTCTTTTCCCTCTTTCTGTCATTCTTTCCTTTTTTCTAGTCTTTTGCCTTGCCTGGTAGGAGCCCATCACGATCTCGAGCCAGCCACTTCCACGGGCGACGGAGCAGTGCCATTGGCATTGAAAACATACAAGAGGAAAAGAGGTATGAGCCATGGGAAGGTGAGAGAAGGGAGCTGACAGGAATGAGACCTGGAATGGGCATGGTTGGAATGGGAAGAAAAGCCTGATTCTTAACTAGTGGAGAAATGGACGAAAGGCAGGAAAAAAATAAATGAAAGGCTATTTGAAAGTGAATCAGCATTTGAGGAGGAAGGGAGAAGGTGGGGAAAGGAACACAATGAGATGCCTATGACTTAATCTGAATAGAAATAGTACAGAACTTCCTTTGAGGAAAGAGCCAATCTTTAGAGACAACTTTCCTGTGACAGTCTAAGCCAACACAGTAGCTACTCACTGCTTTAAATAGTTTTGGACCTTCTGCAGCCTGTACCCCTCAATTGGGGCACAGCATCCTTCACTATCCCCTTAAAAGATCTTTGTAAGTTTTCTATAAGGAAAAATGTGGTTTAGTTGGGGGGTTTTGACATGGCTTGTTTGGGGGACTTTTATACATGGTTTGGTTGGGTTTTTTTCCTGGTATTGGGAGGAGATTAGGAAGCTGTCGTGTTTATTTAGCTCCCCTTTTGCTTGTTTGTGCCCTCAGTTATGAGAAGCAATGAGCCTGACCTTGTATTTTGAGACAGACCTTTTGGGTGATTCTTGATACTGCAACTTCACTAGCACCTGATCTAGCAGCTCATTGCAGACACCATACTTCCCTAGTGCCTCTGTCAACTACCCAATCCTGTCCCATGTCTTCTGACAGCTCCAGCTGCTTAGTGGAGCATTCATGGGACTGATTCAGCTTGTTTCCTTTCATTGGATCGGTTGTCTGCCAGGTTCTACCATGAGCTGGTTCACAGAGAAGGCTGGTAGGCACAAAGACTGATGGAAAGTGTACTCATCGGGGTGGAGGCTGGAACAGGTTCTCCTTCTGGCAGCAGTGAGCTCAACATGTCATGTGTGACTTCTCCCTGAAGCTTCCTTTTCATGTGTACAGGGGAGACACAGCTTTGGACTGTGGCTTGTGAGGAAGTGTTCCTCAGCACTGTCCTCTGTGCTCAGCACTGGTGAGGCCACACCTCGAGTGTTGTGTCCAGTTCTAGGCCACTAAATACAGAAGGACATTGAAGGGCTGGAGCATGTCCAGAGAAGAGCAAAGAGGCTGGTAAAGGGCCTGGAACACATGTCCTGTGAGGAGGGGCTGAGAAATGGGGGTGTTCAGTCTGGAGAAGAGGAGGCTGAGGGGAGACCTTATTTCTCTTTACAACTGCCTGAAGGGAGGTTGGAGTGAGGAGGGGCCCAGCCTCTTCTTGATGACAAGTGACAGGACCAGAAGAAATGGTTTCAAGCTGCACCAGGGCAGGTTCAGGAAATATTTCTTCACTGAAAGGGTTCTTAAGCATTGGAATGGTCTGCCCAGGGCAGTGGTGGAGTCACCATCCCTGGGGATGTTTGAGTGCCATGTGGACCTGCCTCTTAGGGACAAGGTTTAGTAGTGTTGACCGTTCAGTGCTGGGTCAAAGGTTGAACTGGATGATCTTGGAGCTTTCTTCCAACCAGATACATTCTGCGATTCTGTTAGTATAGATAGAGGTTAACTCTGGCCCTGTGATCCAGCTGGCTTCTCTTTTGTCCAAGCAGAAACACTTCAGAGAGGATACAGAAGGTGCTGGACACTCCAGGAACTTTCTCTGACCTGAAGTCTGATGGGTCATCGAGTCCCAGCTCCCCAGAGTTCCCCAGCAGGAAGAACAAGTGAGTGGAAACTAATGACTACTTGAAAGATGCTCATCATGTCTGGTGTTGGATTAAGTGTGGTGCATGTCTTGGTCTTTAGGAGGCTCTACTCAGGTTGTCCACATCAGACATTGCATCATCTTAAATGACAGATGCGTGGCTGTGGCACAGTAATTCAGAGCATGTAAGGAACTCAGCTTTCTTAAACAGCCAGTGAAGACAGACTGGATCACTGAAAGGTAGTTTTGTCTGTATTTGTAATGTTAGCTTGTATCCAACAGCATACAGAAAGCCCTAGCAGTTCAATTATCCATGGTTACTGGTGTGTATGTTTCCTCTATAGCTTGCTCTGGCGTGATTTTGGAACTTTATGGAGAAGCTTGGACAAGGGTTTGTTTGGTTATACTCAAGTTCTGACTCTTTAAGCAGGATTCATCCTGCTGCTCCCAAGCAGGTTGAACTTAGCCTGCCTTCAGTCCTCCTCTGGAGTTGCACCAGGTGCTAGAGCAGGATCTGATTTGTTGCACCTCATTGCTCAAGAATGCCATACCACACCCAGTGCTCTCCTGCCAAACACTTCCCCCAGTAGGCTGCAAGAGACTTTCTGGTGAGCAAAGACTGGAGAAATACATTTTCCTGATAGTGTAGCTTTGCTCTTGCTGAGCTGGGGTATGCTGGGATATGATCCTGTCTAGCATACTTCAGGGAAGCCACACACTCAGATTTCCAAGGCCTCAGAGCAGCCTCTGACTGCCAGGCTGAAGCTGACTTTCAGGGACAGCTTGCCATCCCTGTTTGTTTGGTGTTTGTTTTGCTGGGTTTGTGGTTTGTGTTTTTTTTTCATGAGGACTTGGATGAGACCTGTGGACAAAAGGGTACTGAGTGCTGTGGAGCAGGGCATGCCCCTTGCTCAAGGCTGGGGCCACTTTAAGAAAATTCAGGCCTCCATGGCTTAGTCACTGCAGGTCCAAGTCTGACAGGGAGAGGCATTTTCCAACCAGACTCAGTGCTCCTTATGAACTGTAGATTGTGACTATCTGCAGTGGTTCAGCTGCCTTAGGAAGAGTACATGGCTGTTTTCTTTGTGTGTTTTGTCTCCTCAGACACATCTGATGGGGACATGAAGCCAATCAGGAGTGGATCAGATGCTGCTTAGTCATTGGTTACCTCACTGAAGATACTGGTAAGACTTTTGGGGTGAAATGAGAGTCCTGCCTAAGAGGAGCATGGACTTACTCAGAGGACCTCAAGGACTGTTGTAAGACCAAGTGGCACCAAGTAATGCTTCACTGGCAGTTCCTGGAACAGGGACCCTTGGAATGGGTGACAGACAGATAGCTCCTACTGGAATATTTTGGCTTTGTGCCCTTCCTGTTGCCCCACTGGTAGCCACTGAACCAGCCTCTACCTCCCTTTCTCTTCTCCCTTCAACTGGACAAGAACAGCTTGGCCTGCAGAAGGCAGGAGAAGAACAACACATCTCCACTTCTTTCTCTAGTACCTTTTGGATGGCACAGGTCAGGAAGCACAGTGCAGAGACCGAGGGCAGAGAAACTTGCTGAGGAGATACTTTGCATAAATCTATGTCACAGCTTACTTATATTAATTATTTGCTGTGCCAGGAGAGAAGCATGTTGGCCTTAATTTTCTCCAAAATCTATTTCCTAGACTCCTGAGGAATTATCTTTGGCCTGTATTGGCTCATTCTTTACTGTTCTCCCTGTTGCATGCTGGCATGTAATATGCCTGGGACTTCAGGTTTCATTACTGCTTGTAGATCAAGACTGGCCACATTTTGCAGTGTTTCTGAAGGAATAAATATATTTAGTATGTTAAAGGTGTCTTTTCTACCTGTTGGATTTTTTGGGTTTGTGTTTTCAATATCTCCTGTTGGCTGCTCTTGTGCAGGCAGAAGTGTTTGGCTGACGTGCACATTGCACCTTCCACTGTGTGAGCACAGTAGCCTCGTAGGCTGCTCTGTGTCCTGGAGGACTGCAAGCAGTGGGCCCCAACTTCTGAGACAGGAGAAGCTGACCTTGAGGATCTTTCTTGATAGATGAGAGATGCACCAGGCTACCTCAGTGTCTGGGGTATTTGAGAGAGTGCAGTTTGCTTTGCATGTTCACTTGGTAATGACTCTGTGGGAGCTAAAAGTCTAGTGGGATGAACCTAGAGGAGCCAGTGCAGTATCACCAGGGTGAGCATCCTGACATAGGTCTGTTGCTGTCTAAGCAGAAGAAGGGCCCTGTCCTCTCTGTACAGAAGCTTGGCACTTAATCCTAAGTAGTCTGACACTGCAACACTCTAATAATGCAGATCTCAGTCATTTGTTTCTAGCTTCCTTAAACTTTCTTAGTTGACCATTCTGTAACACCAATTGATGTCTGTGCTTTCTTGGCTCCTCCTGTTACAACTGCCCAGGAGCAGCAGTAAAGTTCATAAGCTCTATGACATGGAAAATATTCTTGTATAGTCCCCTTGTATTTCACTTAAGAACAAGAACAGCTGAGAGTGGCTGTGGGAATGGGTGGCCTAGGCTGGATAGTGCCTTCCCTTTACACTCAGTTCAACACCGCATCATGTTACATTTAGGCTCTTAAAATCCAATCTCCAAAATTAAGATTTCAGTGAAAGTCTGGAGGCAAAGAATGCTTAAAGGCAGGTCTTTGACTTACTCTAAGACACTCTTAAGTCTCTGACTTAAACATCCAGTTAGCCTTGGCCTTGGCACTTACTCAGAATGTGAACAAGAAGAGGTGTTTCTGCTAAATGAAGTAGCAGCTAGGAACGTAGGAATGCAAGCCAGTGCAACTGAGTTCTGTTCCCAGGTGCAAAAACTAGCCGTGGGTGATTAGTTTTTCCTTGCTGTTTCTGACTGCTGGATAATAAAGCTGTGTCACAGAGTGCAACCCTGTGTGTAGCAATAAGCATGATACTGAATTCTTGTGTTTCACAGCGTGCTCGGGAGTCACTTCAGGGTACAGTGCAGGGCAGCCATTCTCATGTTCTCTGGTCAGTTTAAGTTGTGGAAGTGATTTGAGGGAAAATGAAACCCCTGAGGGACAGAATGACTGAATGGGTGTATGGTCTCTGACAGAGGCTACCCTCCTTGACTCTACCTGGTGTATTATTAAAACACATCTTTGCCCTCTTTAGGAGCTGATGTGCTCTCTTGAGAGCCTTCCAAAACAGAATTCAGTGTTTCAGTGTGGCTGAATGATAGTGACTGCACACCCAGGTAACTAAGATAAACAAACAAAAAACAGAGAAAAAAAAAAAAAAGAAAATATATAATCTTCTACGTCTAGAGGGAGAGGAGACACCGAGCCACATTTATTTGGCAAACTCTTGTATGCTGTAGTTATGAGAAGCAGAGGTAGATGTGGCTCAGAGCAAAGGGGAGAGAAGCTCACTGCACACTTCAGTGAGGAGAAAATGAGGGTAGATGCAAGTAGTGCTGGGCACAGGGCAGGAGTTCTAGCAGTCTGCCTTTCTGTGGGGAGCATGTGCCTCAGTGGCAGCTTTTCTGAGTGCTATGCTCCTTCTTGTGTCACAGAAACAGCTTCCTGAAGAAAGCAGTATGCTGAGGAGGTGGGTAACTGGCAGCTAAGCTGCACTGTGCTTCCATTCAGCCACATTAAATGTGCTGGGTAAAACCAGGCTGAATTAATTTTGTATTAAATGAAGAAACCTAAGACATTTTGGATGTTTAATGTAAACCTGAATCTTAAGCTGAATGATTCTAGAATTTTCTGACCCATGTACGTGTTCTTGGATCCTCAAATTTGCCATTCAGACTGAGAGCAAAGGGAAAAACCTCTGTGGTAGCAGTGTGTGATCATCATGGTGTGGTATTCCAATTCAGCCAACACAGGGCCAGGTTCAGACTATGTCAGTATGGAAGTTCTTGATTTCATTTGCTTATCTTTCCCTCTGCAGACTCTGCTAGGGGAAGTCCCTTACAGCCATCCCTAAAACACCTTTGGTTATGCAGCAGCTAGGTTACCCTTGAGAAAGCAAAGCAGAATGGTTCAGTTCCCAACTGAAGTTCCAGAGTATTCACTGCTGTCCTCCAAAGGTGTTACCATAAAACTGCCATTTATTAAAAACTTTGCACAATCTGGGGTTGATTGTCCAAGAATGGTCTTCAGTGTCAGTCACTGCAGAACAAAGTGTGTAAAACAATGGTCAGGAGGGGAGATTTCTGGAATTTTTAACTGGTTCCTTAGATTTTAATTTGGCCTTGAATTCTCCCCTGTGTTTTCCACTCTTCTTTATCATGTCCCCTCCAGCCACATTGCTGCAGAGTAAAAGGAAGTGTGCATGTCTTGTCCTGTGCTTCCAGTGTCTGTGTGGTACCTTGGACTTCAAAGGGGAAAGTGGCCAGCACCTCAGGCTGTATGTGTCTGTTTCTAGGGGACAAGCAGGAAGACACAAATCCAGGTATTACAGTCCTGTAACAATTTAATCCTCATGCTTTTAGGGTAAGAGGAACAAGAACGAATGGGGAAAGAAGAGTATTTAATCTGCAAGACATTAAATATTTAATGTATAATGTTAATCACTGATCTGGTGAAAGAAAAGGACCACATCTGTATTGGTAAAGACCTCGCCAGACTGGGAATACAGGCAAGCACGGAGCTTCCTAACTGGAGATGGGACTGAGCTGTAACATTAGCTGTGTAAGGAGAAGAAAGGCACCTGCCCATCACATTGGCTATATTCAGATAATCACTACACATTGGCCATGTACCTATACTTCATTCTTAGGTGTTTTCCCAGGACTTTTCACATTTTGGGGCTTGGAACTGATGGAACTGGTCCCAACCATTTTTCACCTGCAAGACAAACCAGCAGAAAAGAAGTTACAACGAAATACAGAGACATGATTGGCCTGTCATATTTTGGAAACTAAAGAGTTTCAGCAGTAACTTGAGAATGGCAGGTGGAGCACAAAGCCTTCAAACACCAAGAGAGGGGGGAGAACTAAAGTTGCTTCTTGTCTGGGAAGTGACTGAATCTGTGGTCATTCTGACCGTAGTGAGACACATTCTGGTTCCATCCCAACACTGATATTTTGAAGACCCGGGGGGTGTTTTATTTGGCTGTGTTATGTATTTCATTAGAAGAGTGGTAGTGTGAAACCCAAAGTGCTGGTTTTAGGTCCACTCACCTATGATGCTGCCCAGCAGTTCTACGCGGTCAGAGCCAAAAAAGAGTTGAGGTTCCCCATTAACATGTACCACAACAGCAGGCATCCCAAATGCCTATTGACACCATGGAGATGAAATGAAGAGTGTTGAGAGAGAAATTTTTGCAAACATCCACTAAAAAGTAGTAACCTTGACTTCTTTCCTCCCCTTCTTTTCACTTTCATTCTTAAACAGGAGTTTAATGGAGCCATCAAAAAATAGAAGACTCTCCAGAGTTTGTTTGCCCCTTTTTGAAGGAGCAAAAAGAACCCAACCAGATTAGTCCACAGTTTCATGTCACGGAGTGATAAATGGCATCACTTAGCTCCCCCTCCTCGCTATCTGGCTGGAACCAGCTGCATGGGTCAGCCTTCATTTCCCAGTTGGCAAAGGGATAAACTAACAAGGGGTGAGTTAGCTTTCACACGTTCAAAAAGCAAAGACCACCCAAGAGACATGGTCTGCACAGTGCTGTCTAATCATCATCTTCATTATTCCTTGCTTCCCAGTGTTCTTAACAGGAGGGTAATGCATAGATACGATGGGAGATAGCATTGGAAGCATCTCACCCCATATTTTATTGCTTCCTCCGTTGTCTCTTTCAGTCGGTCCTTCACTGCAGGGGATGAAGTCATTTCAAGCAGCTTCTGGGCAAACTCTGATGACAGCCCAGCTTGCCTGGCAATCTGTACAAAAATAGCAGAATGAAGTAAATTATACAGTCTTACTGTGGCCTGATTAAATTTAACCTCTGCTCCAATGACTTATCTGTAACTTTAATCTTTATCAACCATGTGGATGAGAGCATTGAAGGTACCCCTCAGTAAGCCTGCAGATGACACTAAGCTGGTAGGGCAGCAAGGCTGGTGAGGGGGCTGGAGCACAGCTCTACGAGGAGCAGCTGAGAGAGCTGGGGTTATTCAGCCTGGAGAAGAGGAGGCTCAGGGGAGACCTTATTGCTCTCTACAACTACCTGAAAGGAGGTTGTAGCTTCTCCCAGGCACCCAGTGACACAGCCTTAAGCTGTGCCAGCCCAGGTTTAGACTGGACATTTAATGTTCTTGACAGTGATTGGCATTGGAATGGGCTGCCTGAGGAGGTGGTGGAGTCACCATCCCTGGAGGTGTTTAAAAGGAGTTTGGATGAGGCACTTAGTGCCATGGTTTAGTTAATTAGAAGGGTTAGGTGATAGGCTGGACCTGATGATCTTAAGAGGTCTTTTCCAACCTGGTTAATTCCATGATTCTGTGATCTGCTTGAGGGTAAGAAATCCTGACAGAAGGACCCACCCAGGCTGGATTGATGGGCCAAGGCCAAGAGCAGGGTCCTGCACTTGAGTCACAGCAACCCCATAAACTCTCCAGGCCTGGGGAAGCATGGCTGGAAAGCTGCCCAGCAGAGAAAGACCTGGGGGTGCTGGCTGACAGCTGGCTGGGTATGAGCCAGCAGTGTGCTGTCTTCATGAAGGACCTCACACAAGCTGTTAGCTTCCATCTACCTGAGCAGCCTTTCCCTTTCCAAATACAAAGTAAAACAGTGCTTGGAGTATTGCATACAGACCAGTGGTCCTGCATGTGCACTGCTCAGGGCTTTTCTTCTCTGAATCTCATTTTCTTGCACATTCTCTTACTTTCACATCAAGGAGATTGGAAGCTTCAGCTGACTCTATTAAAACGGGAGGTCAAGTATAGCACTGGAGTAGAACAAAACACTGTGTACACTTGGTACCTACAGTGTTTAACCTGCAGTATCTGCACTATCCACTCCTCACCATCCTCTGCACACGTTTGAGTAGAGTGGTGCAGCATTTAAAACCAGCAATTTGTGTAAAGGTACTGCTGACTGGAAAAAAGATATGCAAAAACCACTAAGGAGCTGTATCAAACAAACAACATTCCATGACTTTTTCTAACTGATGTGCAAAATAAATTCCCCTGTAAAGACTCAGATGAAAGTCTTGGTCCCCCACATCCACCTTTGGATTGTGCATTTCCAGAAGAAAGGAAAGTTTAGTACTGGCTTCAGGGGTTGAAGAGACTTTCAAGATTGAGTCCACCCCCGAAGATGGACCTAAGCAAACAAGGATGTAGCAACCTCTGCCTTGCTGAACATGGTGCGATGCTCACAGGCCACTAGTGAGTACGTTACACAGAGACCTTTAAAGTATGAGGTTTGTTTATCTGAAGTTCTTCATGTCTTTGCTTTAAATAATGATGGATTCAGACTATGTGAGAACTTTCTGTATGTATTTAGGTCTGGGTACTTCCTTCACAGCAGCTCCTGTGAGCAAACTCAAGCTGATAACATATTGATGTTTAGTTACTGTTGAAAGGGGGTGACACAGTGTCAAAGTCTTTTGTTTCTCTCTGCTTCCAATGAATAGTCTGGGGGTGTAAAGAGAGTGGGAGAGGACATAAGGCAAGTAACTCAGACTAACCAGAGATGCTCTTTACATTTAATATCATGCACTGAGCAGTAAGAAGTGAAGGGGGGGTTAGGAAGGTTAGCTACCTTCTGCTTAAGAAGTGGATCAGTCTACCCATGGGAGACAGTAAGTGATTGCCTTTGCATCACTCCTTTTTTCTTTCCTCTCTTCTTCCACTTCTTTTTAGCTTATTAAGCCTAAAATGTTTTCTTTTATTCTCTTGTCCTCTTCCCCTGCCCCACTGGGTTGGGAAGGGAAGAGCAGAATCACCTGTGTGGTGCTTAAGTGCCTACCAGGTTTAATGCATCACCTTTTGATTATATCCTTCAGATCTTGCCTCTCAAAAAGGCAAAATGCAGAGCTCTGCTGAAATTCTGGTTAAGAAAAGGTGCACTAAGATGAAGCTGAAGTGCAAGGACTAGACTCTGTGGAAATAGCAAAATGTCATAAAGCAGCAAATTCTCAGTGCATTCTGGAGACAAAGTTCATGCTAACTACTATAAATAAAAGAGTTTTAACAGGTGATTCATTGTCCACCCTGGGTGAATCATCAAAAAAATGATGTTCTGGTTCTGAGTCTAGCTAAAAGTTTTCAAAACACTCAGCGATGATGTGGCTGAGCTGTCTTCATGCCAGTTACTGATTCAAGCCATCAATAAGAAACTATCAAGCAGAAACACCACCAAAAAGAGATACTTACAGCAAGTATCTTCTCTGTCTGACTGATATCTTCATGCTGGTAAAAGAATAAAGTAAGCAATTCAGTACTTAAGAACCAAAGTTCAGCTCTAGACTTCAGAGTGTTAAGAAAACTGAAATAAAACCAATGCTAGTTGCTAGAGAAATTTCCTCAGAATTTTTGAGTCATCTAAGCTAGGAATTTACAGAAGTGCTTTCTCTTATGAGCTCCTGATGCCCTCAGGCCCTAGGATGCACCACGCAGACCTAAAAGGCAGCAGGCTGAACTGACTATAAACTAGGCCTTTTCTTAGCAAAGCTCCTGAACTGCTGTTACCTGAAGCTTCCTGCTATGACTTCTCATTTGAAGACACTGCCTTTCTCTTGCTCTGATTCCACAGCTGAACAAAGTGGGACAAGAAATGTGACAGAGAAAAGATCAGGAAGTTTGCTTTATGAAGTACTGACCTGTGACCAAAAGCTTATCCAGAACTCCCTAGAGAGCGGCTCCAGGTATTGTGGCTGTGTCATGCCCGCGGCTGTGATAAATCGCATGGCCTTGAGGCTGCCTGTGATCAGGAGAGAGAAACAATGAAACAAGGCACAAGGTTAGGGCAGGCACAATCTGCACTAGAGCTGCCTGAGAACAGCCCTATCTCCTCTACAGCAGTCCCCAAACTGCAGAGCTTATGTTGATCCACAGTATCCCACAGGCTGTTATTGACAGAACAAGAGGGTTGCACTAGAGGAGGTTTAGGGAAAAAAAATTCACTGCAAGAGTGGTCAGACATTGGAACAGGCTGCCCTGGCAGGTGTTTA
This sequence comes from Semnornis frantzii, assembly GCA_013399775.1. Classification (NCBI taxonomy): domain Eukaryota; kingdom Metazoa; phylum Chordata; class Aves; order Piciformes; family Ramphastidae; genus Semnornis; species Semnornis frantzii. Next base: position 64,829 of record VWYK01072742.1, on the reverse strand, counting down.
AAGGTCACTTAGATATGGTGCTTGGTGATATGGCTTAGTGGGGAACTTGGCAGAGTGGGGTTAATGGTTGGACCTGATGATTTCAAGGGTCTTTTCCAACCTGGACGATTCTAGGATTCTATAGTCATTAATCCTAATTGGAAAGTTCTGGAATGGTTTCTAGTCTCAGCTCCAAGGACTTCAATAGATACTGCTTTTATTTCTCTGGCTCCCCAGCCTCCCACCCATTTTTGCTCCCTTGCCCCCTCCCCAAGAGTGCTAAAAAAATCTAGTTTACCCTTACGTGGAGTGCCCTGGAGATGCAGAATCTGTCATATGCAGCAGAAGAAAAGAATTCTTCTGTACTGCTTCAGGTGTGACTAGGCAGTGAAGGATTTCTGGGGCTGACTGAAGCATGCCAAACACAATCTAAATCTGTATTCCATCACCAGTGGGAGGATCTTTTCCAACTTGAGTGATTCTGTAATTCTGTCTTCCATGCTAGTATCATTCACAATCATCTTTCTCCAGAAATTCCTTTAGTAGTTAAAAATGCACAGACTCAATATTGCTCACAGGTAAAAGAAGAGGCTGTGGGTGGAGAATTACCTTCATCTAACTGTTAGGGAGAACTTGAACCAGAAAGCTACCAGCTGTAAGTCTCTTACTTACTTATACTAATGATACGTTGGAAGTCATCCTTGGATATCTGTAGAGGCACTTGGTAGTACTTTGCCATCCTTTTGATATCCTTCATCATGTATTCCCCACGCTTTGGCAATGTTGCTGGGGGCTTGTTACCTTTCAGGAGAAAGTTTTGTTGAGATTTTGAACAGTGCTGTAATAACACTGAACAAAACACTGAAGAAATTAAACCTCATGTGTACACGTGCCTACAGAAAAGTGTGATTCCATACTGCCTCACTGAAACACATACAGCTTTTCCAAAGACACCACTCAGATGACCTTTGAGAGTCCCTGCCAACCCAATGCAATCTGTGAGCCTCTGGACATGCCTGATTTTGGTTTTGCTCAGAGGTGCAAAGGTTAGCAGAAGCAGTTTTAAACCAAGGTAGAAATACCCTAGCAGGGATTTGTTTTGATTCAGACAGATGACTTAAGCTAAACAATTACCAGTGCATAGGTAGATGAAGGTAGAGCCTTGCTAATGTCATTATATGTAAGTTTTGGTGATCAGTTTGTTCTAGTAAGGCCACAAATACCATTTTATGGCATACCTGGATCCTTTACGCATATTACAAGGGCTCCACAAATCAATTCTGCTTTGAATTCAACAAGTAACTTCCAGAAAACATTACACACCAAATTATTGTTCTGCTTTAGCACTGACAAACTTTGGCACAGGCTCTGCGTGCAACAAACTGTGACTGTGTAGTTGCAATAGGATTAAATTCTTGTGCCCAATTTCTCAGCCACTACTGAGCTCCATGCTCACGAAGCTTATGGCTTATGTCACTGGTGCAAAAACTTAAAGCTGGCTTTGTGGTCTCTACGCTAGGAGCTTGGCCACTAGCGTCCTACTAGTGATGAAAGCACTTCACTACAGAACTCCATGCTGCCTACCAGTTGCTTGCATTACACCAGCAAGGAAAGCCGGGCGAAAGCGCAGGTCAATGTTCCAGATGTGCTGGTACCGGCAGAGCACCTGTAACGTAAAGCAGTGGTGATGTAGTAACAGCCAGAGAATCATAGAGTCAACCAGGTTGAAAGAGACCTCCAAGCTCACCCAGCCCAACCTTGCACCCAGCCCTAGCCAATCAACCAGACCATGGCACTAAGTGCCCCATCCAGGCTTTGCTTGAACATCTCCAGGGACAGTGACTCCACCACCTCCCTGGGCAGCCCATTCCAATGCCAATCACTCTCTCTGGCAAGAGCTTCCTACTAACATCCAGCCTAGACCTCCCCTGGTGCAACTTGAGGCTGTGTCCCCTCACTCTGTTACTGGTTGCCTGGCAGAAGAGACCAACCCCACCTGGCTACAACCTCCTTTCAGGTAGCTGTAGAAAGCAATGAGGTCTGCCCTGAGCCTCCTCTTCTGCAGGCTGCACACCCCCAGCTCCCTCAGCCTCTCCTCACAGGGCTGTGCTCCAGGCCCCTCACCAGCTTCCTCGCAGGAGATGTCTACTGCAGCTGTGTGCAGCTAAGGCATCACGCAGACACTGCAGGTAAGTCCTTTTCTATTGTATTAGTGACAGTCCTTGAAAGGCCTTTCTGGATGCTACCAGAGAACTCCGATCTCAGAAAAACTGAGCAGTCTGCATTCTTTTTTAACTATACAAGTCTAGGCAGGGCTGAACACGGGGAGCGGATGCCTGCACTTGATTAAACCATCAAAACTATTTCTAAAGCAAAACGTTCAGCAGTTAACTCTCAAACATGCACAGATCACGGTGCCGTCTGGCAGCGACAGCCTTCCTTAGAGGCTTCATAGAATGCTAAGGTTGGAAGGGACCTCACATATCATCTAGTTGCAAGCCCCTGCCGTAGGCAGGAGCACCTCCCACTAGTACAGGTTGTGTCGAAAGTTTTCAACACGTGAGGAACAAAGGTCACCAAGTGCGTTAAAAACCCAAACCTAAACATGAGTGGCACCGAAGTAGGCCGGGAAGGCAGCGCGGACGAGCCGCCCCCCGGCAGGAAGGCAGCGCGGACGAGCTGCCCTCCAGCCGCTCTCTGAAGGGTAGACAGCGGCCGGGAGCGAGCGGCCAGGCCAGGCCGGGCCGGGGGAGCTGCGGGCCGCCGGATAGGCCACGTCGCAGGAGAACCGCGGTGCGTCCGCGAACCTCCTTCCTGCAGCTCTGAGCCCTCACCTCAAATCCCAGCCAGGAGTAAGGGGACACTACATCGTAAAAGAGCTCCACCACCGACCGTCCCATCCTGACCCTGCACTCTCGTCTTTCACCGCCACCGCCGCCGGAGCTCCTCCCCGAGCGCAGGCGAGGGGCGGCGCAGCCGAGCACGCCGTGGGGCTCGGCCCGCTTCGTCCCGTCTGACTCGGTTTCTCCGCCCCGTCGTGGCTAGAGCCAGCTATCAGCTGGGAAGCGCCCTTTGTCGTCTCTGGCTTAGCAGGAAGAGGAGGGCTGAAGGCGGGAAGCGGAGTTTGCAGAGGAACGGAGCCAGCCCGCGGCGAGGCCAGGGCAGAGGAGGCGCCGGAGGGCGGGGAGCTGCTCCGACGGAGCAGTGCAGCTGTTTTCCCGGGAGCACGGCTGCCCTGCTGGAGCCAGCGGAGGATATCTAAACTTCAAATGAACAACCAGACGAACCTATTTGTTTATTTGTTAAAAAAAGCAAAAGGTCTCCTCTGAAAACATACCAGTTCGGGTAACATCGTTCATACTAGTTGGAAAGATAGCCAGTTATGAAACATTATTTTAAAGAATTGTCTTATTCTACAATATAAAGCAAAGAAACATTGTTTTTTGTTACGTGTTATCCTTTTTATTATGTTGCTGACATCAGTGAAATCATCTCTAAATCTCTTGTTACCTTTCATGATAGTTAAAAGTCTTGTCAGGTATATTCCAGTATCCCCCTGTAGCACGTTGCTTCCTTTCTCCTGTTTGCTGCACTCCACAAGCTCATTTCACTGCTTTAAGTGTGGCTGTTATGTACATGAGCAACAGCACCAAGTCTGTTCTCCCCAAAGCACATGGCCCACACTAGTTCCATCATCTCTTTCCTAGGTGACTCCTTGTGATCAGAAACCATTGAGAAACACCCTTAAAGAAGTTCATTTCATCCCTCATGCTGCCTGACCTGAAAGTGCAGTGTGCTTCCTTTCAACCTCCTGCCATGACTGAGTACTTACTCTGTGCAGTAGCTGAGGTACATCTCCAGGTGCAGCTCTTTGACCTTGATTTCCTCCCTTGTATCAATGAACAAGGCTGAACATGAGCCAGCAGTGTGCCCAGGTGGCCATCAGGACAAGGGAAGTTATTCTGCCCCTGTACTCAGCACTGGTCAGGACACACCTTGAGTACTGTGTCCAGTTCTGGGCCTCTGTCCACAATTCAAGAGAGATGTTGAGGTACTGGAGCATGTCCAGAGAAGGGCAACAAAACTACTGAGGGGCCTGGAGCACAGCCCTGTGAGGAGAGGCTGAGGGAGCTGGGGGTGTGCAGCCTGCAGAAGAGGAGGCTCAGGGCAGACCTCATTGCTGTCTACAGCTACCTGAAAGGAGGTTGTAGCCAGGTGGGGTTGGTCTCTTCTGCCACGCAACCAGCAACAGAACAAGGGGACACAGTCTCAAGTTGCACCAGGGGAGGTCTAGGCTGGATGTTAGTAGGAAGCTCTTGCCAGAGAGAGTGGTTGGCTTTGGAATGGGCTGCCCAGGGAGGTGGTGGAGTCACTGTCCCTGGAGGTGGTCAAGCAAAGCCTCATGAGGCACTTAGTGCCATGGTCTGGTTGATTGGCTAGGGTTGGGTGCTAGGTTGGGCTGGGTGAGCTTGGAGGTCTCTTCTAAGCTGGCTGATTCTGTGGTTCTATGAACAGTGTTGAATATGCTGGGCCAAATTCAGCTCTTGTGTAGGCATCTCCCAGGGGGTTTTGTAAGGTCTAGAAGAACTCAAAGCACTCCAAGCTCTGAAAACAGGCCTGTTCCTCTTCAGAAGTTAAAGCACAAATGTATTTAATGTCAGACAATAGATTTTAAATGTAGGAATTCCAGTATAGAACTATGGTTGTTTGCAAACTTCTATGTGCTAGAAAAATAGAATCATAGAATCATAGAATGGTAAGGTTGGAAGGGACCTCAAAGATCATCTAGTTTCAAACCCACACCACAGGCAGAGACGCCTGCCACTAGTACAGGGCACTCAAGGCCTTGTCCAACCTGGCCAGTGTTCATTATAGTAGACCTTTTTGTCTTTAACATTTTTCATCTATGAAACTATGTTGATGGATCATATATCTCCCCTCAGAAAGGAAATGTGCTTTTTTACATGGCTTTCTGAAATGACATTGTCCAAGATGGGACACTGCACTTGAGGTGTGGTCTCACCAGTAGAGAGTCTGGGGGCACCATCCTTTCCTTACTACTGCCGGCCACACCATTTCTGACACAGAACCTGCCACACTGCTGGCTCATCTTCAGCTGCTGTCAGCCAGCACTCCCAGGTCCTTTTCTGCCAGGCTGCCTTTCAGCACTTGTCCCCAGGCCTGTGGCGTTGCATGGGGTTGTTGTGACCAAAGTGCAGGGCCCACACTTGGCCTTATTAAACCTCCTTCAGGTGACCTAAGCCCATTGGTCCAACCTATCCAGATCTATCAATGAAAATATTTAGAGATAAAATGCAAAGTGTGTCCAGGCAGTCGTGTCAACAAGAAATTGTAGAGGATATTAGAATGATTTTCTTTACAGCCATGCTTGTTTATCTGCTAAGTATGTGTTAGCTTCTCTGCAAAACTAAGGCAGAGTGCAGGCTGTTCTGGTGCTGCTGGTACCCCATGAGCATTACAGAGAGAGAGGTGTGTTTCCAGAAGTGGGCAGCAGAGCTCAGCAGTTCATTGCTGTCCTAACTCTTCAATGTCATCATAGCCTGTGTCTTCGAGAGGAGGTGATGAATGTCTGTCAGCCTCACAAGTCCTGTTTCCTGACACATTGGGACTCCAGTCTGAGAACATGAAAGGAAAACACCGAGTTAAGTGCTTGTCCTGTGTGCATGACCTCTACATGCTGTGTAGCCGGCAGTGTGGACTGTCAGTTTTCTTCCCCAGAAATTAACCCTAGAGCTGTGAAGGACCTGGAAAATGCTTGTGCCATCCTGCCTCCTGCTACATGCACATATGTCCAAAATCAAACTTGCCCTTCCCAGAACATAGATTACCGATCTAATTAAAACACTTATAATAAAGCAAGATCCATACAATAACCCAACTCTGTTTTATTGCAAAACTAGTAGATCTGTCCTTGTCCATCCCAGAATAAAGGAGGAAAGTAAACTGTGTGTAAGGAGACAGAAGAAAACCAGCAGGTAGGTATCAGAGTGGATTTATCTGATTTTTCTTTTTGCTTCTCTAAAAGATTGTGGAAATTAACAGCACTGCTTTTCTGGTCTCACCTCTCTGTGAATCCTTGTTTATGTTGCCTTCTTTGGGGATCCCAATGATTTTCTGTACATTCTGCTCAGAAAGGGAAGCATCTTTAAGTCCAGGAGCTTCTGTCACATCATCGTAACCATCTTCCAGGGCATTTCTAGGCGGTGGAGAGACCTCTGGAATGATACAGATGTTAACCACAATAGGGAAACATCTTACACTAGAGAAAGCAGTAGCTGACGATTCAGCTGCTGGTAAGGGGCAGTAGTTCTGACACTATCATGATAATAATGAACAATAATACACCAAGAAACCTCCTGGGGACTCTGAGGTATCTCAGACAACAATAATGCCTCTGGACGGATCCCTTCCTTCAAGCTTATCAACTGTTAACCCTTAATGTAAGACACACATTAGAAAGTACAACTAGAGATGTATCACAGCAGAGAGTCTGGGATATGGGCAGCTGAGGTCCAAAGTTGTTTGTGCCTCTTGGAAACCAGACAATGGCTAAGTGAGCCTTTGGGTCAGCTCCAGGAAGACTCAGGTCTTCTATGAGCACTTGCTGTCCTTCAGCTCTTGCAAATAAACCCCCCACACCTGGCTAGGTCCATTTACTTCACATCACCTAGATTAGCATTCCCTAATCCACTCCCTCTGGATACCAATTTTTTTTTTGGAGCATGGTTTTCCTTTATCTTCATCCTCCCCTTTTATCTCAGAACTGAAGTAACAACTTGCAAGCTGTTTTAACTGCAGTTTTTGGAAGGAGCAGTTGTCAGATTGTTGGATTTATGTGGCTGAATCCTGGGAAGAGTGCAGTACTACCAGCAAACATTTATCTTCAGCTACTTGTCTAGAAGACCAGCACTTGCATATGAGACTGTGTGACACTCTTCCATCATTAAGAGTTAATCAGGGATCTTTGTTCCACATCAAAACATCACTAGTAGACATGAAATGCATCAAGGAAAAAGTTTTAATTATTGATGATGTCTGGAGGTGGAACCCCCTAATTGGGGGTCTCTTTCTTTTTAGAATCCCCTACCTTGAGTTGCTCCAGGGCCATTTTCTTCGTCGCTGTCCCCATTATGAAACTGTGCCTTTGCTTTTGAGTACTCTGAAAAAGAATCTAGGCAGAGGAGAAAGAATGTAATATCAGATTAACCTCTCATTAGCTGCTAAGAAAGCATCATGAGAAAAACAGAAGGCTACAACAATACCTTCCAACTCTAACAGAATCTTGGGCAATCAATTCTACTCCTGCATGGTGAAGGGATTACAGTGGAATAGCCAAAAATCCTTCAGGGGGCCACATAACTCATGTAGCTCATGGAAGGGGAGCAAGCCATGAAACGAGAAGAGCAATCAACAGGAGGAAGCTTACAGAGATACCTAACTTTTGGGAGGAAAATAAAAATTATTTCTTCATTTGCTCTTGCTTTAAATAATTGAAGCAAGAGTCTTGTGTTTGTGGTTTGTTTGTTTGACCTATACTGATCTATGCTGTGCAGCTGTAGTGAGGGCACTGCAAAGTCAGTTGTCCTCAGGAGAGGAATTGGCAGAGTCCAGTGGACAGGAACCTCCTGTCACCAAACCTAGGAATTTTCAGTTTTTCCATTAGGTTTGGGAGCTGAACAGTATCAGATCAGGATCTGGGCACCCAGGAGGAATTTGCCCTTGATAAGAGCAAGACAGACAGAGTTGAGAGGCCAGGCATACCCTGCTTTTCCCTCCTCAGGTTGTAGTCAATCTCTTCATAGACAGCCTCAGAGAAAGGGTCATAGGATAGTCTGGAGCCTGGAAGTGAAAGAGAGTGGTCACTCACACAGTGTCTGCTCATACTCGGGCTGGGGTCATGGAAAGAAGTGATCCAGAGCTGTGGTGGGGTGGGGTGGTGAACAGATGACTGTTTGGTACCCAGAAATTGCCTGGGAGGTGTTGACTGAGGATTAGCACTGCTGGGCTCTTTTGTGGTCAGATGATATGAGTGTGGCAGCAGAAGCCATTCACTCAGTCACCCACAACCCCAGCCTGCCCAGCCAACTGAACAGTTGCCAGCCATGCCCAAGAGACGTTTCATACCAGTTCTGAAGGATCCACTTCTCTGCTGTGCCCTGGCTCTTTGGATCTGTCCAGCAAGAATGGCAAGGACCAGGCAGAGAAGGCCCCCCAGGATAATGCAGATGATGACAGGTGTTGAAATTCTTGTACTGTCTGCTGCAGGGTGGTGGGAAGGATCTGAATGGAAATGAAGAAGCAACAGGTAGAGAGCTTGGTGACCCAAAGGGCTGCTCCTCTGGAGCCTCCTGCTCTGCCCATGCTAGCAGAGTGAGGCAGGACACCTGCTGCCTAGTTGTGGGTCCTGCTCAAATATCTAGAATGAAGCAGCTGGGCACAGTGCCACTTGACTCTCCTTTTACAAACGGCTGTAGGAGGTGCTTTCTGATGAGCTGGAATATGCTGCTGATTTACCTGCTATGCAGCACGAGGGACATTACATCCTTGTTTGATGAGAGAAAGAAAGGAGGAAGAAAGAATGTTTTACCTGCTCTAGTGGGTGATGCTTTTTCTGTCATGCCTGCAAAAGGAAGGTGAGTCCAGATTAAGGAAGAGACAAATGTGAAAAATAGGGAGAACATCTTGGCAGCATTTGTGAGGTTTCTGCAAGTCAGAATTATCCACATCCTTCCCAGACCTCTGTGCTGAACCAAAAGACCAGTCACTAACCAGAGCAATTCACAGCAGCATCTTCCTTGTGATCACAGTTTTTGCTGAGCAAGGGCTGGGCAGAGCAGTCCCAGAGAGACAGCTCTGTACCTTTACAGTGCACCTTCTCCAACCAGATGGGACCAGTCCCTTCCCCAAAGGCAGCTTCACTCAGAGCAGACACAGCAGATCCACAACCCAGCTGCTTGCATACAACATTAGCATCTGCCATATCCCAGGAATCATCACAGACTGTTCCCCAGGAGCCTTGGTGCCAAATCTCCACTCTGCCTGAACATCCATCCTCTCCTCCTGTGACTCGTAACTTCTCCCTGTCTGCAAAACACAGAAGCCTTCTGTAGTGCTGAAGCAGCAGGAAGGTCTGTAGAGACCAGTGGGCAAAAACTGAGAGCTAGAGGTACCTGAACAGCTTGAAGAGTTTGGACACTCAGCAAATGTGGTTGGAGACATGCCTTCTTTTCTCCCTGTAGAATTTAAATACTCAAGTAAATAATTTGATTATTTGCTGAAGAAAGCTCAGGATTATAAAATGCTTGAAAATCAGTCATCGAGTCAGTTTTTTTCCTATAATATATGTATGGCCTGTTTGGTACTTGGTGGATCATTGCTTGCCTGTTGCTGTGAATTAAATAATCCTCCTGGTGGCTGTGCTTGCTTTGTTCTTGTGTGAGGCAGCTGGAGATCTGAATGCCATCAAGAACTCATTTCTGTTACAGTGGAATCCCACAGGTATGACATAGTGTCATAAGAACAGGGCTTACAAATTGACCTTTAGAGCCCTTGTCCGTGGCTATGTTCATGCTTGTGTGTAGGTGTACACAGACTTTGGTGTGTGTCCATACATGTGCCTCTGTGTGTGTGTGCTTTCTGACCCCAGCTCACATCTCACAGACTGGCTGTGTATCATAGAGTTTTGCTTTGAAAATGTTCAATGGCACCATCCATCAGGGTGTGCCTGGGAATTTCCACTTGAGTAGTTCCACTTGGTGACACTCGTGTCACTTTAATACAACCATTTACATCAGGGATGTAGGCAAAGGGATATTTGTGTGAAGCTGGAAACAGCAGCTGACAAATAGCAACCGTTATATGAGGTGATTGCTACCGTGTCCATATGTGCATGCATGGGTTTATATCTATGTCTGGACAGTCCCGTGGTGATCTGCTCCAGGTGATCATGCTCCAGCAGGAGAATTGGACTGTATGATCTCCAGAGGTCCCTCCCAATCCTTACCGCTCTGTGAAGCTGTGGTTTCTAATTACCGTGGCAAGAAATGTGGGTCTCCTCTGCTCGGTTATCGCATGACTGTGGGTTCCAGGGGTCTGACTGGCACTGCCAGAGAGAGCTGTGCTCCTTGGTACACTCAATGTGGTCCAGCCAGGTGGGCCCAGAGCCTCTGCCATATCTGAAGTCACTGGCAGTCTCACCACTGTCGCCGCAGCCCAGGTGCTTGCAGGCAGTCCCTGCGGCCAGCTGAGACATGCGGTTGGAGCAGACACTGCCCCACGTCCCATTGTAGAACACCTCTAGGCGCCCAGCACAGTCGCTGCCGTTCACCAGCCTCAGAGCCAGGAACTCTGGAATTAAAGATGTGACAGTGGAATTAGAGGGGCCTGATTCTACTAGGAACTTGTCTGTGCTGAGTGGAATCTGAAACCTGCTAACGAGCTGTTCATCACTTATGTGCTGCTTCGAGGCTAATTGGAATATTTTTATGAAAAGAATTAGATGATAGGCTGTGAAAAGCAAACAGTGGTGATGTCTGCTTCATTCACAGGCTTGCTGAGATGTTTAAGAACAAGAACAGAAACACAGATAACATAGAGAGAGAGTCTCTGTCTCTCTAGCTGCTGGGTTTGTGTGCTGGCCTCTCTGCTAACCCAATTAACCACTCTGCTTCTAACCCCCCTGGCCGGTCCTCCAAACTCACACTGCACCTAAGGCAAACACTGGGGTAAGGTAGAGGAGTGGAAAGAAGGTGTAAGGGTGGTTGGGAGCCCCTCCTGGGGACTCTGATTTCTGGGAGGATATTGTGTTTCTGTATTACCTTTAACTTTAATATTTCTGTAAATATTCCTGTCTATTGTGTATCTATCTGCTTGTAAATTGTGCTAAGCTGTAAATGTAGCTTCAGTCCTTAACTTCTAATTGTGCATATTGTGTATCTATCTGCTTGTATATTGTGCTAAGCTGTAAATAGAGCTTCAGTCCTTAACTTCCATCTGGCTGAGCCTAGTCTGGGTGATTTTATACAGTGGGGGTGGGGAACTCCCAAACCATCAAAACTTAGAATGAAAGTGTCAGAGGAAATCGCTCTCAAAATGGCAAACATGTTGAAGCAGAAGACATCCAGTGACTCTCTCTCCTCAGCCAAGAGGGTCACCAGCACCCATGTCAGTAGACAACAGTGGTGGCCACCCCCCACAACTGCAGGCCTGTTTCTTTGGTATGTTAAAGTGTGGGTGCCATGGGGTTGTCTGCTTTGTTGAATTCTGGTGTGTAATGACTTCTTTGCAGTCATTTCAGAGCCAGCTGGAATGGCTCCTCTGCAAGAGTACAGGGCACCCCTGGAGCTGCTGGGAACTGAAACACTACCAGTTGTAGCTGATAGATTTCACCTCTATTTCTGTAAAATACCCGTTTAAGAAGTGTTTGAACATATGTCCATTATAAACTCTGCCATATCACAGCCATAAAATACAGGCCTCATAAACTCTGCCCTCAGTCCCAGCTGACAGGTATTGCAATGTGATGGAACGCTGCCTCTCAGTCAAGGAGCCACAGGGTAAGAGTTAAAATCACACCAATCTCAACAAGATTCAGACCTTGGCCCTGCAAAACACGTGAACAAGAATGTGGTTGAGGAGATCTCTTCTGTCCACTTTTTGTACAAGCACACATCTCATTGCTGTTCTTCCAAAGACCAATCAGTAAGTCCTGCTCTTCAGACAACAGAGATCACTTTCTTAGGGATTTCAGCTGCTGCAAACTTCCCAGTCCAGGTGTCCTCAGGTCTCACTGGTACTTTATCACACAAATGAGCTCATTTTTTTTCCTTCAGGCTGCATGAGTTTAATCAAATCATTACCCAGCTCTGCTTTTCCTGCTGCCTGATGCTGTACCCACTCTCCTCATTCCCGAAAGGCAAAGTTTTGTAATGATTTACATTGTCTGATTCCTGCCTAAGGAGCATTCCATAGTGCAACACATATGGTTGTTTATTCCTTCTAGGGTGCAGCCTGCATTTGTTGTCTGAGTGGCCACAATGCTCTTAGTGCACCCCAGAATACAATTGACCTCCTTGACCATGAGGGCACATTGCTGGCTCATGGTGAACTTCTTGTCTGCCAGCCCTTCCAGGTCTGCGCTACAGAGCTGGTTTCCAATAAGTCAACCCCTAACTTATCTTGGTGCAGGGACTTATTCCTCCCTAGGTGCAAGACTCACTGCACCTCACTGAATGGCAGGACAGCCTAATGGGGTGTCACCCACTCCTCCTAGTTCTGTATACCCTTTGCATCTTGAGAGAACCAAGGGCGTGTGCTGACCACCTATGCACATAGTCAAGACAGCAAGAGGCTGTCCAAGCAAGTCTCTGCTATTCTCCACTTTCCCTTCATGTAACTTTCCCCTTTCAACTCATGAAAGTACTTTCCAAACATACCTGAGCACAGAACTCCAGCATCCTCTTTGTGTTGGCAGTTGTGCTGGCCCCATGCCCTAGAGGGACATGCCCAAAGATCAGATTCAGCCCCAGTGCAGTTCACATCGTCCAGCCAGATCTGTCCAGAGCCTTCACCATAATGAGCAGAGGCAAATGCCTTGATGGCATGTCCACATCCCAGCTGTTTGCAAACCACATTAGCATCTGACAGATCCCAGTTATCATCACAGATGGTGCCCCAGATGCCATGGTGGTAGAGCTCTACCCGCCCGGCGCAGCGCTTTGTTCCGTTCACCAGCCTGACCTGCCTGCTCCCTGCAGGAAGAAAGCCCAGTTGTCAACATGCACTAGAAAGGTAATGCACAGATGGCATCCTGACACTATAGTTAAAACACTTTGAAGGCCTCATGTTCTTGTAGGGTTTTTGTTTTGGTTTGGTTTGGTTTTTTGGGTTTTTGTTTGGTTTTCTTTTTGGTTGTTGGTTGGTTGGTTGGTTGGTTGGTTTTTTTAAGGGCAGAACTCCTGTTGTGCTAAACCCCTCACAAAGCTCCTGCATCAGGTTCAACTAATTCCTGTGAGGTGTTGCAAACATGAAGTTGTTGTCCAGTCATGCTCAGCATCTACAGAAATCACCTTGTCTTAGGAAGCTGGAGCAGCTATTTTCTACCTAAACTCATTTAGTTAGTGATAGGCACAGTTCCTGTTGCAGATGGATTACAAAAGAAGAGTAGAAACAGAATCATAGAATTGTAGAGTCATTCAGGGTTAGAAGGCACTACAAGGATCATCCAGTTCCAAACCCCCTGCCATGGGCAGGGACACCCTACCCTAGATCAGGCTGCCCACAGCCTCATTCAGCCTGGCCTTAAACACCTCCAGGCATGGGGCTTCAACCACCTCCCCAGGCGACCCATGCCAGGCTCTCGCCACTCTCATGCTCAAGAACTTCCTCTTCACCTCCAGTATGAATCACCCCACCTCTGCCGTTGCTCCATTCCCCGGAGTCCTGTCAATACCTGACAGCCTAAGAAGTCCCTCTCCAGCTTTTTTGTAACCTACTTCAGATCCTGGAAGGCCACAGGAAGGTCACCTGGGAGCCTCCTCTTCTCCAGACTGAACAGTCCCAACTCTTTCAGTCTGCCCTCATAGCAGAGCAGCTCCAGCCCTCTGAGCATCCTCATGGCCCTTCTCTGGACGCACTCCAGCATTTCCACATCCCTCTTGTCCCAGGGACTCCAGAACTGGATGCAATACTCCAGGTGGGGTCTCACCAGAGCGGAGCAGAGGGGAAGAATCACCTCCCTTGACCTGCTGCCCACACTTCTCCTGATGCAGCCCAGGCTCTGGTTGGCTTTCTGGGCTGCAAGTGCACACTGCTGGCTCCTGTTGAGCTTCTCATCCGCCAGCACCCCCAAGTCTCTCTCCTCAGGGCTGCTCTCCAGCCAGGCACTGCCCAGCCTGGATTTATGCTTGGGATTGCCTTGACCCAGCTGCAGGACCTTCCCCTTAGTCTTGTCTAACCTTATGGCTTGTGCCCACCTCTGCAGCCTGTCCGGGACCCTCTGGATGCCATCCCTGCCCTCCAGCCTGTCTGCTGCTCCACACAGCTTGGTGTGGTCAGCAAACTTGCTGAGGCTGCACTCAATGCCTCTGTTCATGGCGCTGACAGAGATGTGTAACGAGACTGGTCCCAGGACTGTTCCCTGAGGGACTCTGCTTGTCACTGCCCTCCAACAGTTCTGATATACTTTAGGAAGGCTACAGGTATCTATAAATATAGAAATATCACAAAATAAACCCATCTTAATTCTCAAAGGGCTGTCAGAATGTGTGATAATCATGGCCAAATTAACATTCTGGTGACTAATGTATTCTATTTATTTTAAAGTTTTATTCTGCAAGACAAATTTTGTAAGAAGTTTAGATGGGAGCATATGGGAATTCCACTTCTTCCTTAACTATCATTTGTCCCTTAAAGTATACAAGCACAGTCTCGGATCCTTGCCTATTTCACATCTGCTGAGAACACAGTGTAAGGTGACTCAGAGGCAACCACAGCAAGCATTCTGTACCTTTCCCACAGTAACTCACCAGAGCAAACCACACCAACGTCCTCAGCAACCCCTGCTGGCACTGTCAGAGAAGGAGAGATCTTACAGTGCAGCAGCTGAGTCTCATTTCCAGAACACTGGACTCTTCTCAAGCCAACCAGACCCATGCCTCGCTCAGACCTTGGGAGGTAATAGGCTTTTTCTGCAGTTCCACACTGGAGCTGTTGGCATGCAACATGAGCATCCTGAATGTCCCAATCATCATCCAGGACTCTGCTCCACATGCCATGGAGGGAGATCTCAACTCGCCCATCACAGCGGCTCTCGCCACCAGAGAATCTGAGTGACTCTGAGGGACCTGGGCTCAAGAGAGTAGAGAATTGTAGTGAATAACATCTATTGCACTTACTGCAGTAGAAATAACACACAAGAGAGAGGTGGAAGAGGAATTTCTATATGGGTGAAGATAACCAGTGGTTAAGAGGAAAGCCTCTGTTAAGGCTTCGTTTGCTTCCCTGAACATGATTGTCTGCAATGGTGTGCTGGTTTGAGGTTAATTGGAATATGTTACTGAGAGGAATTAAATCCTTACCTGTGAGAAGAAAGAAAAAACCCAACAGTAATCTGTATCCCTCATTCTTCTGCTGAGAAAGGCAACTGGCCAAAATATAGATCAGACACTCACTGCTCACACACTGCTCAGTTCTCACTTCTTCTCCTTCTCTCTGGTGGTCTGTGTGGTGGTATCTGCCTTCATTCTTGAATCTGACCTAACTCTGTTTTTACCCCTAGCCTTCTTGTCGTCTTTTTTGACATCTCACCTCAGATCTCTCCAGATTTAACACATGAGATATACAGAGATTGATCTGGTTAATTCTGAGGGGAGGGAAAGAGGGGGAAAGACGGAGAAGCTTTGGGTCAGGAGCCTCCTGCCAGTCAGATTGTTTTGGGAGGGGTTTTGTGTTACTGTATTACTTTTAACTTGTATATAACTGTAAATATTTGTGTATATCATGTATATATCTGCTTGGAAATTGTGCTAAGCTGTAAATAGTTTCTTTCCTTAACTTCTAATTGTGTACACTGTGCATATATAGAATCATAGAATCATAGAATGGTAAGGTTGGAAGGGACCTCAAAGATCATCTAGTTCCAACCCCCTGCCATAGGCAGGGACACCTCCCACTAGAACAGGTCACTCAAGGCCTCATCCAACCTGGCCTTGAACACCTCCAGGGAGGGAGCAGCCACAACCTCCCTGGGCAACCTGTGCCAGTGTCTCACCACCCTCACTGCAAACAACTTCCTAACATCCAGTTTCAGTCTCCCCTCTGCCAGTTTAAACCCATTGCCCCTTGTCCTGTCATTGCAAGACCTTGTTAATAGTCCCTCCCCAGCCTTCCTGTAGGCCCCCTTCAGATACTGGAGGGGGGCTACTATAGGCTACTATAAGGTCTCCTCCTATCTGCTTGTAAATTGTGCAAAGCTGCAAATATAGCTTCCTTAACTTCCAGGTGGCTGAGTCTAGCCTGAGTGAATTCATTGTGTGTGTGGAGGGCAGTTAACTCCCAATCCGTCACAAATGGGAAGCAAGAAAGGCTTCCCCAGCTCCTGTGAGGAGTCAGGCACATCTAAACGATGTGACTCCTTCTACTACATGAAGTTTCTATGCTCAAACCAAGGTTGGAGGGGTGGGGAAAGGATAGGGCATTGGAGACAGGCTGACATACCAGGCTTGCCTGGCAGAGAAGTGGCCAAGGCTGCTTCATTCTGAAGTTGCACTACCCATAAAAGGCCACTCCTGCCTTACCTGAGCAAATAACAGTGGCTGCTTCTCTGGCTGAACAGGCGGGATTGCCCAAAGTCACTTGAGTACAGTCCCACAGGCAGGACTCTGTCCCTTCACAGTGAAAAGCATCTCTCCATATGGGTCCATCCCCGACCCCAAAACGCTCTCCTGTCACAATGGACTTTGCGTAGCCGCAGTTTAGTTGGTGACAGAGAATGTTGGCAGCTTGCATGTTCCAGTGGGAGTGACAGAGTCCTCCCCACCTGTTCCCGTGGCGAATCTCCACCCTGCCAGAGCATGTGGTGCCATTCACCAGCCTGCCTCCTGAGCACCCTGAATAGGAGAGAAGGTACCAAGATGTCATGTTCATAACTACTCATGGGCATCACCTGAGAGTGATCATAGAATCAACCAGGCTGGAAGAGACCTCCAAGCTCGTCCAGCCCAACTTAGCACCCAGCCCTAGCCAATCAACCAGACCATGGCACTAAGTGCCCCATCCAGGCTTTGCTTGAACCCCTCCAGGGACAGCAACTCCACCAACTCCTTGGGCAGCCCATTCCAATGCCAATCACTCTCTCTGCGATTGGGAAGCATTCAGTAGTAAAAATCACTCAACTGGGTCTTCAGAGCTTCTGTACTCATAACCATGTTTCATCTAGCTTATTTTACTGAGAAAAAAGAAGAGAGTCTCCATCTCTGGAGGTGTTCAAAACTTGCCTGGACATGTGCTTATGTGATTTACTCTAGGTGATCCTGCTCTATCAAGGGGGTTGGACTCAATGATCTTCAGAGGTCCCTTCCAATTGCTACCACTCTGTGATCCTGTGTGATTCTGTGAAATCAAGATCTGGTCTCTTTGCAATTTTTAACCTCAGTGCAGTAGGTTTCAGGGCTCTGGAATAACAAACAGACCTTAATTTTCTGACCAGCCTCACCTAGGGACTTCTGTTGTCCACACTCAGGCTACTGCTCCAAGGCTTCAATTAGGCCTGGACCAGTAGTCCTTGCCTCAACTCTGTGACCAGCATAACTGTCTCCAGCCTTGTATCCTGCTGCTTCTGACTCTTCTCTCCAGTTGGACCCTACATCCGAGCCACTACTTTGTCTTGTCTGGGACTGACCTTGTTAAGGACCTCTGTACAGATGCTTTGGGTTGTGGGGCTAGGGACAGTGCCTGCATTGTCCTCTCCCTCTGCTCCCAGCTCATCCTACCTTGTGGAGCAGCCCTATTCTTGCTGTTGCCTGGCACTAGGAGCATTCAGAGAGTAGCTTGGTGGTACAGGTGACGTGCAGCCTCGACCCTTGGAAATGCCTGTAGCTGCAGACAAAAGGCAAAGCTTGGCTCCAGAGGCATCCTCTGGATTTTGGGCACGTTGTTTTTCCTCAAATGAGTTTTTTCAGTGCTCTCAGACCTTTCTGCTGCTCACCTGAGCATACCACACGAGCGTCTTTCCCAGGAGGGCACTCATCGTGACCCAGCAGCCTCACAGGATGGTCTCTCAGGCATGAGCTGTTCCTGCAGGTGAATGTCCCATTCCAGGCAGACCCATTTCCTTTCCCAAAGGACTGCCCACCTGGTATCAGTAGGGCCAGTCCACAGTCCAGCTGCTGGCAGAGGGTATTGGCCGTTGGTAAATCCCACAGGTAGTCACAAAGGGCTCCCCATGTGCCTCCATGAAGAAGCTCCACTCTCCCTGAACATGAAGTGCTGCCATTTGCCAGCCTGTACCCACCATAACCTGTGGGAAGAACAAAGGCACTTAGCAGATGCTTTTTTTGGTGTGTGCTTCTGCACTGAAAATTGTAAGATAGATCTAGCTGCAAGGAGCTATCTCAGGTTACTGGGGAGCGTGTTACGCCTGGATGCTCATAATCTGGCTCTGAAAATAGAAGTATTTATGGTGCATATTGCAGCCTCCACTACATGACTTAATTCTTTAAGTTCAGACTCTCCTCCTCTGCTCTGCTCTCTCTTCTCACAATATTGCAGTGCGCAATTCTCATTTTTAATCCGTGCCACAGCATAAGACTCATCCAAACTCCTGCTCATCAGCACCAGCAGGCCATGTTTGTCAGCATATTCACAAGAATTTGAGTGCAGTATTGGTAAGAATGTGGTGTTCTGCTGTCAGTCCTTTTACCTTCTCACACTGCTACTTCTTACCTTTGCCTGGTTCTTGCATTGTACACTCCCTAATCAGACCTGGATTTCCACTCTGAGCCATGATTCTTGCAGAATGGAGGCAGAAGCCAAGATTTTTCAGCTACTGACACCTTAACTGTGCCAGCTGGCTTCCACAGCTCCCCAGCCAGCACTCCAGAGCACCAAGGCCAGCAGCACAATGCTTAAGGCAGTCTTGAAACAGACCTCAGCCCTTTGAATGGGAAGTGGACATGAACTCCAGCCCTTTCCAGCCATACTTTGTGACAAGATGTTGTCAGCAGCTCTGGGCCATGTTTGTTTTATGCCTTTTGAATTGTGCCCTCAGGGGGAAAATTGTGTTTGCTGAGTCTAATCATCACATTATGGTGGGTGGCAATGAGTTAACTGCATTTAGAGCCCACACCGGCCAAGTGTTAACCATAAGCCAGCAGTGTACTCTTGTGGCCAAGAAGGGCAGTGGTGTCCTGGGGTGCATTAAGAAGAGGGTAGCCAGCAGGTTGGGGGAGGTTGTTTTCCTCCTTCACTCTACCTTAGTGAGGCCACACTTGGAGTTTTGTGTCCAGTTCTGGGCACCCCAGCTCAAGAGAGACAGGGAACCACTGCAGAGGGTCTGGTGGAAGCTGCAAGTATCGTGAGGGACTGGAGAAACTCTCTGAGGAGAAAAGGCTGAGAGACCTGGAGAAGAGCAGCCCGAGAGTAGGTTTGGTCAATGCATATCAATCTATACTGGGCAAGTGTCAAGAGAATGGGGCCAGTTGCTTCTCAGTGGTGCCCTGTGATAGGCCAAGGGGCAACGAACGCAAACTAGAACACAGGAAGTTCCACCTCAACATGAGAAAAAACTTTGCTTTGAAGGTGACGAAGCAGTGGAACAGGCTGCCCAGAAAGGTTGTAGAGTTTCCTTCTTTGGACACCTTCCAAACCCACCTGGATGTGGTTCTGAGTAGATGATCTCTGGGAGGTCCTTTCCAACCCCTACCACTCTGTGATTCTGTGAGTTCTTAATTAACGTTACTGACAAGTTTTTCTTTTCAGAAAAAAGCGCTATACTTGTAACCTCTGCCTTCTTTGTCCTGTTGGAAGCACGGTACCTCTCCCAGTTTTGCAGTTAGCTGAAGTGTCAGGAGGCAACACCCACACTGGCAGCACTGAAAGCATGTTCTCTACGTTCCTGCTCCTCTGCTCTGGCTGTAGCTATCTCTCCTTTTATGTGTATGAGAAAGGCATGGAAGGGTTCTCAGTACTACTGAGTACCTGTAACACCTCTATTAACATAAAAGAATTAGAGTCCTGTGGAGATCAGCATCCCTGATGCAGAAGGGCAGTGGTTAGTACAGCTCATGTTAAATGCAGACTCACTAGAGTGAAGGAAAGGTTGTGGGGCTGCTGGCCGTGACTTCCTGGCCTTCTCTGAATGGCTCAGGGTATAAATTGGGGGTGCGCTCAAGAACACTGAGGTCCACTTGAACATGCAGAGGCTCTGAACTGTGGCTTAACAGGAAGAAGACGTATAGGAGACATGTAAATTACATCTTTCAGTCCCAAGTCTCACCTGAACATACAATGGTGGCTTCATGGGAGCATGTCTTACTGCGGTGCAGCATCCTGGGACAGTGTGCAAGGTCAGGTTCACTCCCTACACAGTGAAACTCTTCCTGCCAGGTCAGTTCATGTCTGTCTCCAAAATTAGTTCCTCTCACAACATCCACTGCCTGGCCGCACTCTAACTCTTTACATATAACAGAGGCAGTTTGGAAATTAACCTGTGAAAAGCAGACTGCAGCCCAGGCTTCTTCTTGCTTTACTTTCAGCTGTCCCGAGCAAACAGTGTCCCCTCCAGTCAGCTGCAGCCCAGAGAAACCTGGGGAAAAAACAAGAAATCCAGCATCAGTGGCTGATTGGACTGACCCCATGTAACAACTCCACGGGCAAGACACATGTCATCTACCTGAGGATGGCCAGCACCTTTAGCTACCCCTTGTGGCAATTTCTATATGCCCCCGAAAATGGTGTGTGGGAAAGCAAAGCCATGGGAGGAAGGTAGCTGGACAGTCATTGGGTTTGTTTGCCATCACAGACTACGCTGTGCTTAAACAAAGACCTGCAGAAGAAGGGCAGCTCTGTGGCATGACAGCATTTTCTTGCTTCTCCATCTCCAGGTGGTTTTTTACCTCCCATTTCCTGGCCAAAGACAAGTACAGTCTTGGCATGACAACATTTTCTTGATTCTCCATCTCCAGCTGTTTTTTTACCCCCCCATTTCCAGCCAAAGACAAGTACAGTCTTGGCATGACAACATTTTCTTGATTCTCCATCTCCAGCTGTTTTTTTACCCCCCCATTTCCAGCCAAAGACAAGTACAGTCTTGGCATGACAACATTTTCTTGCTTCTCCATCTCCAGATGGTTTTTTAGCCTCCCCTTTCCCAGCCAAAGACAAGTACAGTACTGCTCTCCTGTTGCCCGGGAGAGCTGTAGTAGAAACAAACAATGCTCAATGTAATCTACTGTGTCTACTTCCACTCTGTGTCATCGCTGTGCCCCGGAGAAGGAGACAGACACTTGTAGTCAGCAGGAGACTTAGCGCTGCTGCGACCTGCTTTGGCTGACCAGAGGCCGCGCAGGAAGCGTTACCTCTGGCAGCGCCTGGCTAGCTAGCTAGCACCAACCTCCATCTCAGCCTTGCAGTGTGTTTCTGTTACAGAAAGTTGAGTGGCTTCTTACCTGAGCAGATGACTCCAGTATCGAAGTAATGAGGGCAGGTGAAAACACCCCAGCCTGTGTGCGTGCAGTTCCAGAGCGCTGGCTCATCGCCGCGGCAGTCCACTCGGTACAACCACGTTGGGCCAGACCCTTCTCCAAAAGGAGCTTGGTTAAGGGCCCGCACAGCATACCCGCATTGGAGCTGCTTACAGACAACCTCAGCATCTTTTTTGGTCCAGTCACCGTCACACACAGTTCCCCATATCTCGTTATGTTTTACCTCCACTCTCCCAGAGCAGGGGCCGGTTCCGTTTGACAGCCTCAATTCGTCAGCACCTTCATATGCAGAGACAGAGCAACGTTGTGGAAAGGTCAGTACTTAATCACAGCTCCCTGTTGCAGGTGGTTAATGAGATTATTAGCACTCCTGATTTCTCTTAAATCAGATTTACTCAGTTAATTTCTAAATAGTCCAGTTTAAAGTTTGGGTTTGGTTGGGGTTTTTTGGTTTTTTTTGCAGGAAGTTGTGTCTGTATTTACAAGTGTGAGCTAACTGCAGTGCTAACATGTAAGGTGGTGTTTTTTTTTTTTTCTGCTGACATGGAAGCTTTTCCTTCTGCTAACCTATCAGGGCTGGGAAATGCTGGTGTGGGGATGGATCAGTCCATTGTAAATGGTGGGGGGTCTAGATACCCCTGGGGCAGTTGATTCCAGGTGTACTGGTCACTGCTTTAAGTTCAAGCAAACTGCTCTGCACTCTGGTGCTGTGGGAACGGAGCAGAATCATAGAATCATAGAATGGTAAGGTTGGAAGGGACCTCAAAGATCATCTAGTTCCAATCCACTGCCATAGGCAGGGACACCTCCCACTAGTGCAGGTCACTCAAGGCCTTGTCCAACCTGGCCTTGAACACCTCCAAGGAGGTTGTGGAGCACAGAAGCCCCCAGTGATCACATTGGGTGCTTCTATGCTCCGCAACCTCCCTGGGCAACCTGTGCCAGTGTCTCACCACCCTCACTGTAAACAGCTTCCTCCTAACATCCAGTTTAAATCTCCCCTCTTCCAGTTTAAACCCATAAGGCCTTAGTGATAGAAGTTGTGGTGTGCCACTTGGCTGCCTTTGACTCCAGGTGATATTGAAGCCCCAGCATGGCTGGCACAGCAACACTCATGTCTGGTGGAATTTCCTTCAGGCCATGGTAGAGTACTGTTAGTCACCAACCAAGACCCTCTGATTGCCATCCACGAACTGATTTGTCAACTGTAGAGCCAAGGGATGACCAGCAAAACCTACTCACCCTTCAAAAGTTGAGGGTCTTGGTTCGTGATCAGTGGGTCTTGGTTGGTGACACATTGTTGCTAGTGCACCGTTGTTTTAGTGATTGACAGCTTCTGGTCTTTAACCCTCATCAACCCCACCACAGCAGGGTCTTCTGAGAGATCAGGCAAGCTGAACAGCCATTTATTTCCCTCCATCTCCAAAGCAGCTAACTCAAAAGCCCACTGGTACCCTTTTGGATCCTTCGAATGTCTCCTGAGGTGGTCTGTGTCAAGGATGCACTGAGCGTTTGGACCAGTCACATTGGGGTGTTTGTGATACTTGTTCCCAGTTAGGCTCACCTCAGCTTCCAATACACTTGGCTGCTGGGAATCTTCTGTCACCTGAGAAATATAGATGAGTTCAAGCCCTCTTTAGCTTGATGCATTAGTGTACACTGTGTGCCAGTATTTGTCGGAGTCTTATACACGTTATATGGGGCAGATGTGCCAGGCCAGCCGATTGACACGGAGCAGTAAATCAAATTGTCCCTTTCCTTCACCTGCCTGAGGGCAGGACACCTCTAATCCTGATCAGAATCACTCACTTCTTGTGAAAGTGACTTGGAGCTTCCTTCAAGAGGACCTGCAGCAAGATCAGCCCTTCTGCTCTGTTTAGGGCTTTCGCACTGGAAACTGGAGCAGGAAACCCTTTTGCAGTTGTTTTCCCTCACTGCTCTGTGCTCATGCATCTAGGATTGAAGTGGGTTGTCCATCCCATTTCCTCACATTCTTCCAGCAGTCACAAAGGTTAAAACAGAGGGTCCCTTCCAGATTGTCTCTCCTAAGAGCTGAGATGCAGGATGGTACAGGTGGAGAGTAGGATGTGTCCTCTTTGAATTGCTGAAACTCCTGGGATAGATCCTCTGGAGCTGCAATTCAGACCTGTGCAGAGGGAGGGAGGCTTTCCTTGTTTCCTTACCTAGACAGGGATCCCAGCTCCTTGGCTTCCCTGCCCTCTAATTCCAAACCTTTGGCCCCCATTATCCCAGCATCAGAGCAGGCAGGCGATAGAGTGCTTGGCAGCTGAAATCCTTCTGCACAGCTTGTGGCTCCCTCGGGAATAGCAATCAGGTCATCACCTCTGGCTCTTCCTTCTGTTCTCAGGGTGGCCTTTGTCCGTTGTCATCCCTCGTGAGGAGAAGTGATTTTCATTTCTGTGCAGGGGTGGCTGGTAGTGGCCCAGGCTGGTGATAGGGTGCCATTGCACTGCCTGCAGTTGGCACTTCAGTAGCCGCAGTGCCTGCCAGTCTGTCTTCAGGCTCAGGCACTTCTTCATTTCTCTTCCCTCTGAGGGTACTGAATGGTGTTGGGAAGGACTTTGTAGATGCAGGTAAGGTCCCAGCACGACCCAGTGATTTGTTCCTTGGGAACTGCCAGGCTGACAACAGACTTTTCCCAAATATTTTACTAGTTTATCAGGACTCTGCACATGTTCAGGGGTGAAATTCCAAATCAGTGGAAGTGACCACTGCCCTGGGCAGTTGCCCATACTTGCCCCCACACACACTGCCACTCATAACTAGTGAGCCTTGGGGCAGATCTCTGGGCGGTATTCTTGGGGGATGGTGGTGGTGGTGAAATCTGTAACCCTGAGCAAGACCTGAGACACACTCAGGAGTCACAGCAACAGAAACATGCTGGCTTGGACACCCCAAGGATGTTCAACACTCTCAAAAGCTGAGAAAGTCTCTTCGCCCGTCTCATCTACAACCTGGGAGAGGTTACTGAGGAGCTCATACTGCATGCAAGCACAAGCTCAGCCCCATGGGCAGGTGATGACATAGACCTGATCCCCTTTCCTGAGATGGCAACCATCACCCCAGGGAATATGCAGAGCACGCAAGGATTTATACACTCCCCCCAGGCAAACAGGTGGACCCGCACTGTGAATGTGAACTAGTTAAAAAGTGTGTGCAACAGAACTGCTTTGGCAGGCTCTGGTCAGACCTTTTGTCACCTTAGCCCTTCTGCCTCTGCGGTGGTTGCCAAAGGGGTCTGTGTTTAAACACCACATCAACGCTCTGCCTCACAGGGTGATGGAACAACAACCTCTTTCTACTGAGTTACATTCTTCTCCTATCTGCCTTTACTGAAATAAAGTTTCAGTACTTACCCAGGGAGACCAGAACAGAGAGCAGAAGCTGCCACAACACTGGAGCCCAAGAGTGTCCTTTTGTTGCCATTCTGATCATGGGCGGGTGAAGCTTTAACCTCTGTTAGGCATTGCCTAGACCAAACTCTGCATAGGCTTCTCTGAGGCTCACAAATGACTACAAAGGAGGAAATCTCTAGATTCACAGGCTGGCATGAACTACATGAAGGAGCCAATAGAAAGACTGCTTACCTTTTTAGACATTATCAACAGATCAATCTCAAGTTTGAAAGAACCAAAACCTCCAATAAAACTTGAAAATTGTGCCTGTGACCTTATATGAAGGATGGTTGTGCTGATGTCAGCACTGACATTGTCTGGTGGTGTTCTGGGATCTGCACTGACAGGACAGGCAAAGCAGCACTCTGAATGGTTCTCACCTGACAAGGCAATGTGGCAGTGCGGAACATTGGTCATTCTGTGAATCTCTTTGGGGGAGAAAAAGGTCCCTAAATCTGTCACTCATCTTTCTCCTTGGGAGAAACTCCACTCAGCGGAGGGTTGGCAGAGGCGTTCATCACTAGCAGCAGTTCCATGAGTGACAAATGCTGCCACAGGGCCTCCTTATTTGGTCAGGACTTGAGCACCTTATGGGCAGAAGCTCTTGAAAGGTCATCTTCCTTAGGCTGAGAATTTCAGGGCTTCCTGTTTTCTCTACAGAGCTTCTTTCTGTTTCAGGTTATGTATGACCATTACTAGCAGCTTAGCCCACCTTTCTCATTCCCTGCATGATGAGCTTAGGGACATAGAAGCTGCTGTTCATCAGGCTGTGGCTTCTGGGCTCATTCTTTGCCATCTGAACAAGGTGCAATGTTCCATCTGTTTACACCAATCTAAATGTGCAGTCCCAGTCCTCTTTCTGACACACAAACTCTTGATGTTTGGCATTTGTCCAGAACCCCAAGTTGAGTGACATCAGAGCTGTTAGGTCCTTAGTGCATCAACAAGCTCTGCAACCTCTCTGCCTCATCACTGGGCTTTGTCTGCTTGTTTATGGTCTGTAAAGCCTTGCCTTGTGCTGTCTGTAAAATACCAGTCTGATCCAAAGTTACACTACTGTGGAAAGAGCTGCACAGAGAGGTCTCCTCCAGAGGCTGCCCATTGTTTACTCAGGAGTTGCTTAGGAGCTCAGACGCTTGCCTGTGGTCTCTGTTAGAGCTGTCACAGCATCATGCAAAATTGCCTGTGCTTGTAGGAAGTCAGCAAAGACACAAACGTGTAGTCTTGGTCACTGGCGACCCTGCAGATCTCAATATCTACTGGTCAGGGGCGATATGGATGGGACTGAGACAGACACCTACCAAGGAGCTAATCAGGACAACATCCTTCCATGACTAGAGTTGTCATTTTCTCGTCAGAGAAGTTCAGGTCAAAGGAGAAAAAGATCCCAATCAATATTTATTAGGTAAACCATTGGTAGAACCGAACTGTTGTTATTTTGGTTAGCACATAACTATTCATATATCATGCTCAGTTATTGCCTCAAGATCAGCCACTCAATGACAGTTACCTGTCCCAGAAACAAAGGGCTGCCATGCTAGGGGCTCCCATCTGAGCACAGAAAGATCCTTCAGGACCTGTTTTCCAGCAGGTGTGTATAGAATTATTTTATCTTTGTACATAGAAGTTACTGCATCCTAGGATGTGGTCTGAGTTATGCATCCCACTGGTAGCATTGTGTGCTGGTGGCTCTGACAGACTCGAGACTTCATCTTCTGAGCTTCTCTCCTGTTCTTGTAGATCCACAGGACTGTCTCCAGCTCCTATGTGTTCTTGGAAGGCATTTACATGATGCCTTTCAGCACCTTCTTGTCGGTGCTTTGAGCTGATTTCTGGTTCAGCTTCCTTTCATGCACAGCAGCACTGCTTCTGCATGTAAATTAAACCAATATAGGCTTTTATCGTAAGAATGAGTTCCTGAATTGATCCACAAGCCAGCATGTGTCCCACAAGACACTTCCTATCCCATTGTTTCAGTTTCCAGCAGTAATCTTTAACTCCTCTGGGCATGGTTCTCTTTCCTCCATGCTAAATTTATACCTTTATGGCACACTGAAACGTAGAACTTTAAAACAGGTCACTGCAGCACAGCTAGGAAGCAAACGGCTCTCGCCTTGAATGTTTCCATTCCCCCCACCACATGCTGACAGTGTTTTTTCCCTCGAGTGACAGGAGCTGCATCCCCACGGGGCTCTCTTTTCCAGGCTTTTGAATGCAGGCACACAGAGCTTTCCAATTAAACTTGTCAGCACACAGCAAATCTTTGCAGCCTGGCAGCCTCCGCTCAGTGCAAGCAGTGAGCACTGCAGGGACATCTTCCTGCAGCTGCTTTTGCTGCCCTGGGCTGATGATCGCTGCCAGCCACACCAGCATGCTTAAGCCAGGCAGGTGAAGGAGCTACTGACCCAAACTTATGCAGCTGCTAGTCCCACAGGAAAAGCTGCTGTCCTTTCTCTGCTTAACCAGGCAGTGCCATCACTAAGGGTTTTTGATGAGCTTTCAAACTGCTAGGCTTGCAGGCAACCCAAATCCTTAAACACTGCTCCTGCAGTGCCATTAAAGGGCTCAAATCATAGAATCATAGAATGGTAAGGTTGGAAGGGACCTCAAAGATCATCTAGTTCCAACCCCCTGCCATAGGCGGGGACACTTCCCACTAGAACAGGTCACTCAAGGCCTTGTCAAAACTAGCCTGGCACTCCTCCAGCGAGGTTGTGCACCAGCCACACCCTCCCTGGGGAACCTGTGCCAGTGTCTCACCGCCCTCACTGGAAAGAACTTCTTCCTAACATCCAGTCTAAATCTCCCCTCTGCCAGTTTAAATCCATTGCCCCTTGTCCTGTCATTGCAAGACCTTGTCAATAGTCCCTCCCCAGCCTTCCTGTAGGCCCCCTTCAGATACTGGAAGGCTACCATAAGGTCTCCTTTATGCCTTCTCTTCTTCAGGCTGCAGAGCCCCAACTCTCTCAGCCTATCCTCATAGCAGAGCTGCTGCAGCCCTCTGAGCATCTTTGTGGCCTCCTCTGGAGCTGCTCCAACAGTTCCATGTCCTTCCTGTGCTGGGGGCTCCAGAACTACACACAGTACTCTAGATGGGGTCTGAGGAGAGCAAAGAGACAGAATCCCCTCCCTTGCCCTGCTGGCCACGCTGCTCTTGCTGCCCCCTAGGACTTGGTTGCTGTCTTGGCTGCACTCACACTGCAGAGTATGAATCCTTTTTGTTTTTTTACAGAAGGCTGTGCAAAAGCTTCCTTCAGGTCTTCAGACCTTCAGTCCATTAACATCTGTGAAAGCAGGCAAGGAGTATAAACACAAAAACATGTCTTGTGGTCCAAAGCAAATATAGGCTGCTTCAGAGCTTGGCTTGGGGCTAGCCATGTGTCTTTGACCTGCTGTTATCTCAGAGCAAAACACAGATGGAGCTGAGAGACAGAGCTTAATGTTGAGATGGGAGTGTCTGAAGGAAAACAAACAGTTAGGAAGGAAACCACTTTCTTCCTTACTCAGGCTGTACTGGAGGGATTTTGAGTTTAAAGAAAAAAAAAAGAAAAAAAGAGGTGTACCCTGTGGTTAAGTTGAAACTGAGCTTTGAGAAGAGTTGATCTCTATATCTCCAACTGACAATAGCTTAAACAAACATCCGAAATTAAGTCATCTGGATTGGGTTTTGCCTCTCTGAAAAGTGATTAACTTTCATTATCTCCAACTGACAATAGCTTAAACAAACATCCGAAATTAAGTCATCTGGATTGGGTTTTGCCTCTCTGAAAAGTGATTAACTTTCATTATCTCCAACTGACAATAGCTTAAACAAACACCCAGAATTAAGTAATCTGGATTAGTATTTGTCTCTCTGAAAAGTGATTAATCTGACTTTTAATATCTCCAACTGACAATAGTTTAAACAAACATCCAAATTAAGTAATCTGGATTGATATTTGCCTCTGTGTAAAACTGATGAATCTAACTTCCAAACACTTCCAAGAGCTACTCATACTTTCAATTACTCTCATCTGGGCCCAAATGCTTCTGGAGAAGTCATTTACCTGGATCTGAGCAAAGCCTTTGACACTGTCCTGCACCACATCCTGGTCTCCAAGCTGGTGAGACATGGCTGTGATGGGTGGAGCACCAGATGGATAAAGAAGTGGCTTGATGGCCACAACCAAATAGTGGCTACCAACAGCTCCATGTCCTAGTGGAGGCAGTGACAAGCAAAGTCCCTCAGGGAACAGTCCTGGGACCAGTTTTGTTCAACATCTCTGTCAGTGACGTGGACAGAGGCATTGAGTGCAGCCTCAGCAAGTTTGCTGACCACATCAAGCTGTGTGGGGCAGCAGACAGGCTGGAGGGCAGGGATGGCATCCAGAGGGACCTGGACAGGCTGCAGAGGTGGGCACAAGCCAACCTCATGAGGTTCAGCAAGACCAAGGGCAAGGTCCTGCAGCTAGGTCAAGGCAATCCCAAGCACAAATCCAGGCTGGGCAGTGCCTGGCTGGAGAGCAGCCCTGAGGAGAGGGACTTGGGAGTGCTGGTGGATGAGAAGCTCAACAGGAGCCAGCAGTGTGCACTTGCAGCCCAGAAAGCCAACCAGAGCCTGGGCTGCATCAGGAGAAGTGTGGGCAGCAGGTCAAGGGAGGTGATTCTTCCCCTCTGCTCCGCTCTGGTGAGACCCCACCTGGAGTATTGCATCCAGTTCTGAAGCCCCTGGGACAAGAGGGATGTGGAGATGCTGGAGTGTGTCCAGAGAAGGGCCATGAGGATGCTCAGAGGGCTGGAGCTGCTCTGCTATGAGGAGAGACTGAAAGAGTTGGGGCTGTTCAGTCTGGAGAAGAGGAGGCTCCCAGGTGACCTTCCTGTGGCCTTCCAGGATCTGAAGTAGGCTACAAAAAATCTGAGGAGGGACTTTTTAGGTTGTCAGGACTAGAGGCAATGGAGCAAAGCTGGAGGTGTGGAGATTCAGACTGGATGTGAGGAGGAAATTCTTGAGCATGAGAGTGGTGAGAGCCTGGCTTGGGTTGCCCGGGGAGGTGGTTGAGGCCTCATCCCTGGAGGCCAGGCTGGATGAGGCTGTGGGCAGCCTGATCTAGGGTAGGGTGTCCCTGCCCATGGCAGGGGGGCTGGGACTGGATGATCCTTGTGCTCCCTTCCAACCCTGACTGATTCTATGGTTCTATGATTCTATGATTCTAAGTGGCAGTCAGAAAATTTCCAACAAAAGGATGACTTTTCTGATTTTTAATTCACCACTTCTGGCTGTTTTGAATATGGACGTTGGTTTTGGGTTTTGTTTGTTTGTTTTTGTTTTGTTTTGTTTTGTTTTTACCCCAACTGATTTTTCAGAATCCAAACTGATTTTTAGAGCAAATATCTTTTTATGTCATCCTCTAATCAATTGTAAAAGATTAGGTAAGCAGCCAGTACTTTAAAGAACTATGGAAAAAGGTTTTTCTTGGATGTATTTCAGAACGTGAGGAAGCAAAACCAGAGCTGATGCAGCAGAGTCCCTCTGCAGTTTGCTGGGCTCAGAGGTCTCATTTGCCTTAGCATTTCTCCTCAAGAGCAGCTTATTCAGGGGTGATGTTTTTATTCTTTCTTGTTCTCCTTCTTAAATAAAAGCTTCATAGGCTGGGACTGGCTTTTCCAAGTGGAAAACAATGCCTCGTGGGAGCTGTGGGGTGGTTTCACAACTCATGTCCAAAAGGAGATAAAATTACAGAAAGTATTTTAAAATAATAAATCTTTACCCTGCTGCCCAGAGAAAAAATCAGATCCTCAGCAGTACAGTAACTGCAGCAAACTTCCCAACTGTTAACCATGGCCTGAAGTGATATTATCATTAAACCAAATTCTTTTTGCTGATTTTGCCCAGTGAAGGGATAAAATGGGACATTAAAGTAACCTGGAAAACAATACAAGACATTCATGTAGGGTAGGGCTAGACTGAGAGAGACTCAGGGAAAGAAGCTGGATGTTTTATATGTTCAACATCAGTGCCTTCTGCCAATATTTCTTCCACTTCTCTTCTTCTCCTGGCCATTTAAGGAAGGAGTTAGACTACTTTATTTTTAACATTAAGTACAGGCTAAGCTTTCCAGGTGACTCTTCTAGATGGCCACTGACATTAGCATTGCTGATCAAGTTTTCATAGTACTCTTTTTTCTTTTGCTTTTTTTTTTTGTTTTCATTTAATTAGGTAAAGCTGGCATTTTTTGTGCACCAAACAGTTTATTTCTAACATTAAGTACAGACTCTCTATAAGTGACAATCTATCCAGTTGACTCTTCTAGATGACTACTGACATTAGCACTGCTGATCAGATTTTCATAATGCTCTCATTTTTCCTTGACTTTTTATTCTTTGTTTCTTTAATTTTTTTAATTATTATTTTATTTTATTTGTTTTATTTTTA
>VWYK01072742.1:20906-32847 GCA_013399775.1 Semnornis frantzii | reverse complement strand
GGGATAAGGTAGAGGGGTGGAAAGAAGGTGGAAGGGTGGTTGGGAGCCCCTCCTGGGGACTCTGATTTCTGGGAGGGGAATTGTGCTCCTGTATTACATTTAACTTGTATATAACTGTAAATATTTGTAATATATTGTATATATCTGCTTATACATTGTGCTAAGCTGTAAACAGAGCTTCATTCCTTAACTTCCAGCTGGCTGAGTCTAGTCTGGGTCATTTCTATAGGGTGGGGGGGTTGGGTAGTTCCCAAACCATCACACCATTAAACATTTTTTGCGTCCAACACTGTTCTTTGCAGTGTGCCAACCACTGTCAAGTTTGGAAAAGCTCAGGCACTGTACAGAGCAGAGAAGGAGTCTGGCACAAAGAAAAAAGCCAAAGATCCTTTCACTAACTTGTGAACTCTAGAGAGCAGAGCTGTCATCTGTGCCTTAGAGATAAGAAGGGGATTGGTTGATAAGGATTACTTCTGACGTCTCCACAACCACTCTTCCTGCTTCTGTAGTGAGACTTTACAGGGAAACATTTTTGTCTTCATTTTTGGTAGATGATAAAGGCATCTTCAAACAAACTTCTGTGCTAGTGGGGGAAAAAAATGACTGCAGACAATGCAGGGCCATAATCTTGTCTTTGTGAATACTTCAGGTGTTGTGCTAATGAGGTTCCCCAAAGCCTTACACAGGTTGTGCAGTCCATGAGGACCTTGTACTGCGGTTGCCGCCTTCAACACTGAAATGCACACAGACACTGCTGCACTGCCCTGTGACACCCAACCTCCCATACCCACATGGCAGCGTGGGGCAATCCATACAGCGTAGGGCAGTACCAATGTAACATTTTGTCAAACCACATGGGAAAAGGTGCATTTTGTCAAGAAAGGGTAAAGGAGGTGTTCAAAAGATACTGGCTCCTGAAACCATGTTAACTCCAATCAAATCCTATGGGCACATTGGCCAAGAGGCTTTTTTAGTCTTCTCTTTGGTGAATACTTCACCAAAGGGCTTTACTACTTGCTTGCATTTAAATTACCTTATGTACAAGATTTTAAAATTGAATACTTCACCGAAGGCTTTTATTACTTGCTTGAATTTAAATTGCCTTACTTACCAAATTTTAAAGCCAAAGACTTCACCAAAGGTTTTATTTCTTGCTCAAATTTAAATTACCTTACATCCAAAATTTTCAAGCTGAATATTTCACCAAAGGTTTTATTACTTGCTTAAATTTAAATTGCCTTATGTACAAAATTTTAAAGCTGAATACTTTACCAGAGGGTTTTACTACTTTCTTGAATTTAAATTACCTTGTGTACAAAATGATCATAGCCATTTTTCTAATTTAAAGAAATCAGGAAATTTCTGCTTGCCCAGGGAGGTTTTAAAGCCTAGGTCACATTCATTAGAGAAAATAGAAGCAAAATTCACTTCCTTCAAGCCAGGAAGCTGTTAGATGCTGTAATTGTGATCAGGGAAGAATTCAGGCATATAGAAAAGACAAATAAGTACATTGTGTATTGCCATGCACAAACATGTCCAGGCAGTTTACAAAGGCATCTCCACTGTAAACTCCAGTGAATATTATGGATCCACATGGATGCAAGACTACCAGAAGAGGCTCTTGTTACTTCTGCTGTGTTCAATCTCAGTAATTTATGCAACAAGTGTTTGCAAATTTGATTGAGATGTTAAGCTGAAGGGAAGTGACTTATTGCAAGGAAATAAAGGTTGGCAATGAGCATTTAAAAAGCATCAGGAGCTGTTTGACAAAGGCAGCAATACAGAGCTACCAGTAACCTGAGAGGCAGGAAGAACTGGGAGTAACTGGTTTCAGCCATACAAGAAGTCTGTGGCCATGGTATAATCAAAGATGTCAAAAAATTATGCAAGCACTACAGGAACAGGGCAGAGAAATATCAGACTGATGGAGGTGGGAAGAGCTGGACTTTAGGAGAGAGACTGAAATTTTGGGGTGCTCTGAACAGCTGAACGGATATCTAATTATCTTCAGAGTAGTGAACCAAGCCATCCTGCTGCCCTGACTAGAAAAGCAGGGAGCTGATCAGCTCTCTTCTGCTATTCTGCTCATTTCTATCATTTGGGAAGCTTTTCCAAAGTGTTACCCTCCATCTCTTTTGGCTCCCAGCTGCCACTCAGGGTCTTGACTCCCAGTGTTCACTACTTAGCTTTTAATGTCTCAGGGCAATGATCTTGGTTCCTAGTCCTCAAAGCATAGAAACTTCCCTCCCAAACCTTTACAATATGCATCCCTTAAGGAGGTGAAGACACAGAAGAGGACTGTCACCTGGGAAACAATAAACAGCTGCAAATAGTATCACTAACGAATTATTTATTCGCCTCTTGAATGGGTTTTGGAAGCAGAGGAGAGAAAGCAAAAAGAAACTCAGTATGTTGGCCTCTCTGTGTAGAAGGAGGAGCACTGGGATCCAAAAGCTGCACTATCTCGCAATAGGCAGAGGCCTCCAGACTCCAGAGCAGCAGGTTGAAAGTGGCCAGTGGCAGTGAGAATATCACACTCAAACAGGCTTGTTGGGTGGGCAGGATAATAAGGCTCTGGGAGAGAAAGGTAGCAGCGAATAGTTGAGAAAAGGCTGGGGGAGATAAAGAATCACATACTTCTCTTCAAAAATATCCCAGTGCAGCTCCAGGAGACACAAAGGCACACAGGTCACCGGCAGAGGCAAAAGGTAAAACTGCAGTTTTATGAGAAGGAGAGGGATCAGGAAGAGAAAGTGGGTGGAGAGTTGCAGAAACTTGTCCATTGCCCTCTCTCCTATTTTCTTTGCGGCATTTTTCTCCTCTTTTCCTTTCTTTTCTGCTCTGCACAGCAATCAGCCAAGCTGGGAAGAGAAGACTGTCTCCGAACTTAGTGGTGTGTCTTGGAGCAGGGGACTGATAGCAAACAAGTAAACAGCTGTGGGGAGCACAAGAGCCAAGCCTGCTCAGTGGCAGAGATGAGGACTGTTCCTGAGGTAAGGAAATGGACTTCTCTTGCAGCCTGCTAAGATACCTTTCTTGAACCCCTCTTTTTTTATTTCCTGTGCCACAGCTGCACTGCTCATTGCCCTAGAGAACAGCAGCAGGCAAGGTTTTAATAGCGTGCATCCAGAAGGGGCTTGCTCACATCCCAGAATTCATGATGTGGGGTCTAGTATGAGGATTTAGGGGTTCCTGCCCTTCCTGGTGCTCATCCCAGTGGCCCTTCTGAGGCTGTGCCTAGAGCCATTGGAAGTATTGGCATTATTATTGGTAATAATAATAATCATAGGATTAATTGAATTCTTTGTTGTGCCTCTGCTGCTTCCAACAAATTGTTCTTAAAAAAGTACTTGTGCAGAAATGTGCAAATGTTTTGGACCACAAATGGATGTGGGTAACCTCCACATGGTTTTCTGCATGTGAGGATGAGGCACTAAAGTCTGATGACTCTCCACCTACTGCAGTACCCTTTGCCTGCACTGAAGTGCTGCACAAATAACTAGCAAAGTGTCAATGGCATGTTGACAGACAGACCACACTGAACTGAACTGTTAGCTCAGGGCTACTAAAATGTACCAAAGATTCAAGGGCAGCAGAGACAAGTGAAGCTTTCCAGGTAACTAAATGACATTGAAATGAAAGGGATGTGTTTCGTGATGCTGAGAGGTGTTCTGAGGATGAACACTTTGTCTTGTCTGCAGTGGTCTGGCTGAAGAGTTTGCAGAAGTGTTTTCATTTCTGTAGCCATCCTCATATTTCTGTGTGATGAAGATCAGGCAATAGTTGTTTGGCATGGTTGTGCTTCAAACTTCTACAAGTCCAAAGCACAATTCAGCAAGTTTTCATAGAATCCTAGAGTCAGTCAGGGTTGGAAGGGACCACAAGGGTCATCCAGTTCCAACTCCCCTGCCATGGGCAGGGACACCCTACCCTAGATCAGGCTGCCCACAGCCTTATCCAGCCTGGCCTTAAACAACTCCAGGGATGGGGCCTCAACCACCTCCCTGGGCAACCCATGCTAGGCTCTCATCACTCTCATGCTCAAGAGCTTCCTCCTCACCTCCACTCTGAATCTCCCAACCTCCAGCTCCATTTCCCCTAGTCCTGTCAGTACCTGAGAGCCTAAAAAGTCCCTCCTCAGCTTATATAGAATCATAGAATAATAGAATCAAGCAGGTTTGAAGAAACCTCCAAGCTCATCCAGTCCCAATCTATCACCCAGCTCTATCCAATCAACTAGACCATGGCACTAAGTGCCCCATCCAGGCTTTGGTGAGATTCTCCTTGTTAGCAGGTACTAAAATGTTATTTTTGAAATAGCATTTAATGTGCTTGTTTCTGTGCTTGCTGACAAAAGATGAATTTAAGAAAGTGTCGAGGTTTTGGGGAGTATTAGTCTGAAAAGGTCTATCATACATTACTGGTATGATAGACACAATCTGGGTAACAGCCAAAGGCAGTAATTCATGAGTAATCTACTGGCTGAATAGATAATAGCTATAAATTGTCTGGTCACTAGTTACAAAAATTAACTCCAGATCTCCCTGCATTTGATTTTAATTTTAATTTAATTGATTTTCACAAAGATTCCATACTGCTTCCTCTACAGCAGTAGTAAATGCAAGGTAAGCAACTTCAGCCTTCCTGCAGAGGTCAGGGCGATTTCTGAGAAAGGAGGAGATGGTGGAGGAAGATCAAATTCTGTGGGTGGTTTAGTTTTATCAAATAGTTCTTCCTTTAGTCATAACAGTACCTGTCAAATTCTGCTAGCCTATGTCAAGCTCACATTTGAATTGGATGTGGTACCTAAATTCAGAATTATTCATTTCACACTCAAAGACAATTAGAAGTCAGCTTATAGTGAAATTGCAGGCATTTGATTTCACTTAGCTACAGTAAAGCCATTCCAGATTGAGATCTTATGAGCATGGAGGAACTGAAACTGCACCGGAAACTTAATTTGCCTTCAGTTTCAGGTAAAGACTAAACTCTTCTCACCCACTCATAAGGGAACCCCAGAAGGAAAAGCTCTGCCAGGGAGTGGAGCCTCTTTATCCTTTTCCAGAGGCTTGTTCAAACTGTTCTCATCTCTCTACATTGAGTATTCTGGCAGAAGCAGCCACG
The DNA here is from genome assembly GCA_013399775.1 of Semnornis frantzii. Lineage (NCBI taxonomy): Eukaryota > Metazoa > Chordata > Aves > Piciformes > Ramphastidae > Semnornis > Semnornis frantzii. The sequence goes on along the minus strand of VWYK01072742.1, from coordinate 27,723 downwards.
TGTCAGAACTCAGCACAACGAAGTGCTCCTGATCCTACAAGTTACAGAATCACAGAATCATCATAAAACCATTGAATGTTTTGAACTGGGAGGGACATTGAAATGGCAAACTCTTCTGCAGTGAGCAGGGATCTCTTTAAAAGGATTGTGTTGCTCAGAGCCTCGTCCAACCTGGCCTTGAAGGTTCCCAGGGATGGGACATCTACCACCTTGTGATGGTTTGGGAGTTCCCCACCCACCCACTCTTTGTAAATCACCCAGACTAGACTTAGCCAGTTGGAAGTTAAGGACTGAAGCTCTATTTACAGCTTAGCACAACAGACAAGCAGATAAATACACAATATACATGAACAGTTACAGAAATATACAAGTTAAAGGTAATACAGAAACACAATTCCCCTCCCAGAAATCAGAGTCCCCAGGAGGAGCTCCCAACCACACTTACACCTTTTCTCCACCCCTCTATGTTACCCCAGGGTCTGGCTTAGCTGCAAGGTGAGTTTGGAGGATGGGCCAGGGGGGTTAGAAGCAAAGTAATTACTTGAGTTAGCAGAGAGGCCAGCAGACACACACCAGCTAGAGAGACAGACTTTCTCTCTGTGTTACGTATGTCTGTGTCCTTGCTATTATACATCTCAGCAAGCCTATGAATGAAGCAGATATCACCATTGTCTGCTTTTCACAGCCTATCATCTAATTCTTTTCACTAAAATATTACAATTAGCCTCAAACCAGCACACACCTCTCTAGGCAAGCTGAGCTGCCCTCGGCATAAAATATTTCTTCCTTATACCTTGCCTGAATCTCTCTTCTTTTCATTTTAAACCACCAGCCCTTGTCCTGCTATAAAGCCCGTCCCCATCTTCCTTGAGATTTAACAAGGCTAAGGGCAGGGTTCTACAGTTTGGCCACAACAACCCCAGGCAGTGCCACAGGCTGGGCACAGCGTAGCTGGAGAGCAACCAGGCAGAGAGGAACCTGGGGGTGCTGGTAGATAGTAGCTGAACATGAGCCAGCAGTGTGCCCAGGTGGGCAGGAGAGCCAATGGCATCCCGGCCTGGATCAGGAACAGTGTGGCCAGCAGGACAAGGGAGGTTATTCTGCCCCTGCACTCAGCACTGGTCAGGCCACACCTTGAGTGCTGTGTCCAGTTCTGGGCCCCCCAATTCAAGAGAGATGTTGAGGTGCTGGAGCATGTCCAGAGAAGGGCACCAAGGCTGTTGAGGGGCCTGGAGCACAGCCCTGTGAGGGCTGGGGGTGTGCAGCCTGCAGAAGAGGATGCTCAGGGCAGACCTCATTGCTCTCTACAGCTACCTGAAGGGAGGTTGTCGCCAGGTGGGGTTGGTCTCTTCTCCCAGGCAAACAAGGACAGAACAAGGACACACAGTCTCAAGCTGTGCCAAGGGAGATCTAGGCTGGATGTTAGTAGGAAGCTCTTGCCAGAGAGAGTGATTGGCATTGGAATGGGAGAAAGAAAGAACCACCAGTCCCAGACATCCTGTTGTTACCTTTATGGCTCAAAAAGGCTTTGATACCTTCAGGAGTTGTATGGAAGGTGATTGCATAAAGCAGAAGGAGGGCCAGACCTCCTCATGGCAAGCTGCCTTTTGATGCATAATTCATGTCGTTGTGCAACAGCTGTAGCTGGACAAGACAGGGAAATGAAGGAGATATGAAAGCTGCTGGGAGTCAGCTAGACTGAGATGACTGTTGGCATTCAGGCAGTAGTCATGTGAATTATTTTCAAGAAGATTAGGTGGAACATGGATTGTGTGACCAGTGCTGACTCTAATACGATTTTTCTCTTCCTTCATATTTTCTGTTTGTCTGTTTTTCTCTCTTCAGACCTGTGACCAGGAGCTGAGAACAGGTGCAAAGAAAGAACGATGCCTTCAGGGAAAAAGCCTCCTTCTGTGTGCACTTCTCAGTGCTCTCCTTGGCTTTACACTGCTTATCACCTACATCATGATGACTTGTGGGCTAGGTATTATGTGGGATATCCTTTTCCCTGCTCCTCATCCACCCCATTCGTAAGACCTATTTCTCTCCTATCTGCCTCTATTGCATATTTGGCTTAGCACTGATGTTAAGAAGAGGATGTCAGAATCCCAAGGAATTGTATCACTAGTGTAAAAAACTTACATGGCACTACCTTTTGAGTCATAGTGGAGAGAGATTTCCATACCTATCCTCCTTCTCTGCCTGTCTGGGCCAAGTTTTGTGGGAGAGCATCATTCTATTTTCTTGCCACTCACCATCTTGTCACATTCCATATGTAGTCACCTCCAGGAAACTGCAGAATCTGAGATTTGGAGCTCCTCCTTCACCCTTCCATCTCCAACTGAATAAACACAGTTTTCTACTATGGACCAGAGAAAAGAAAGGTCATAGTCCCTTGCTAACAGAGGAACTGTGAGCACAGAGCAGGAGCATTCATATGCCTTTCAAATCTGAACAACTATCTGCAGAACGGTCCATGTTTGTGTCTACAGAATGATCAGTGCTGAAGGTGCATTGATGTTGGTGGATACAGACATTCCCTGCTCCAAAAATCAACATTATTGACCCTTCCCCTAGCGTTTCTCCTTAGCCCATCTAAGGTGTGGGTGACCATTCACTAGAGAGACCAAAGGAAAGCTGCTAGTTTAGATCTTATTTCCTCTCTGCCTACCTTCTTCCATGTCAGCTCTTGCAACCGTAGTATGGGAAGTTTTACTTTGGTTTACAAGTGGGTTGTTTCAGTCTATAATTGACCTGATCCGATGTTGTCACAAGGCACTGAACCAAAATGAGAACACTTATCCACTGATAGGCAGCAGTTTAGACAGAGGGAGCTTGAGATCAAACGAGATGTGCTGCAAAGTCTTTGTCTTGTTCTAACAAATGTCCTTGTGGAGAAATGTTTCCCATGCTTGAACATCTCCCTCCATGTTTTCATTTCCTTACTTTCTCTGTGCCATGTTCTTCTGCTTCTTCGTGTGCTGACACCATCAGTTGCTTCTTGTTTATCATTTGGCCAGAACAATCCAACCGGTGACTGTCTGGCTAGTCTGAACAGAAGGCAGCACCTCTCCACTGATGGCATGTTCTTGGTGTAAAGAACATTCCTGTGAAGTGCAAAGGCAATCTTCCTGGGAGGTGAAAGACAGAGCACACTTTGCTCCAAGCTCAGCAAAGAGTCACAAGGAATTCAGCATTCTGCAAGAAAAACAGTTTGTACAAAATATGAATCCCTTGGGGCAAATGCCCCACAGATAACTCCTCACCGCTTTTCTTTTGCAATTCTTCTCACTCGGTGCTCTCAAAGCTCAGTTCTCTCCTATTTACTTCCTGCACAGGATCCTGTGATGCTGAGCTGGGCCTTACACTCTTGGCCAGACTTCTGAATGCTAGGAATAACTCTGTAGACCCCTGTGAGGATTTCTACAAATATGCCTGTGGCAACTGGGAAGGCAAAGACTCAAGGCGAACCACAGAAGAGTCACTGAATGTGTTCGATGTGTTGCTGGAAGAAAACCAGCTGATCCTGAAAAGGCTTTTAGGTAGGGCCAGATGAGTGATGTATTACCTTCAGCATCTTCCTCAGTCAGAGCTGAGAACACTAATAACTGAGTACACTCATTTTGAACAGGGGCTGAGCTCAGTCTCTTCATTCTCCTGTAGTTACAGGTATAGATTTATTCTGGAGCATGTTATATTACAATAAATGCATCTTAAACCTTTTAGTTCCCCTTGCCAACTGGTGAAAGTCATACTTCAACATTCTGACAGCAATCAAACCATTTTCCTGTTGCCTTCTAAAAGCAGACCTTTCCCCTGTGCCTGTCTGATGAGTGTGCAGTCTGCTCACACGTCCTGCCTCCATGTGGGACAGAAGCTTAGGTGCACACTACCTGCCTGCTGTGCCAGTGGAGATGCTCACTGGCTTTAGGAGGAGTCATGACATTAGGTCTCTTGCTTTGAGTAGCTGTTGGAAGTATGGATGCTTTTGCTGAATTGTTGTGAATCAAAGTGCAGTGTAATATTTACTCACAACCTTTCTCTGACACTGCCTCAGTGCCTTTTTCTAACCACTTCTGTAGTTTTTAATCTTTGGGTTTTTTTCTTCAGAGAGCCCACAGCCTATGACAAGAGGCTCAGCCAAGGAGAAAGCAATCCAGTTCTATCGCTCCTGCATGGATACCCAACAGATAGAATCCCAAGGAAGTCAACCATTGAAGGACCTCCTAAATCAGGTAAATAATTGTGCCATTTCCCCTCCTTCCAGAAGATAATTCATGCAGAGAAAAGGAAAGTGTGAAGTTAGTCATAGGGTCCTGCATGATGGAGTTTTGTCTCTGAAATAAGCTCCTGGTTAGCACAACAACTTCTGTGTGGTAGATCTTCAAGCTTTAAATGCTGCTTCAAGATCTGATTTTTCTGATGTCAGGTACCTACATCTTTCCTCATGACCTTACATATGACTTTATGTCTGTCCAACAAACCCAGACATTACAGAGGATTCACTTTAAATCTCAGAAGCTCAATTCAACAAGATCCAACTTAGATGGGAGGGAACACTTTGCAAAACAGGTGAACGTTTTGTGTCTGTAATTTGATGCCCATCCATTACTCCAGGTTTCATGGGAGCTTGTTTAAATAGGAAAATGCTTCTGTTTCCATTCTGAGAGACTCAGTGCCAGGGAGGGTTGTACATCTTCCCATTAACCAAGACCATTTATGCTCTGTCTTCAAGAGGATCTAGAATCCTCTAGCAGAAGGAAGAGTGACCGCAGGCCCACCTGTGAATTGCTTGCTGAGGAGGTGGGATCTGTCTGATTGTCTTTCTGGATTACTTCAGTAAAATTAGAGCTCTTTTTTCTTGCCTCCTGCTTTTTCCCCCCATACACCATGTTTTGTTGATGGTTATAATGTGGTAGAGAAGCCTGCAGACCTGGGAGCTGCCCATTAAAGGACATAACACTGAGTTTGCCCTTCCTTCTGGGAGTGCAGCAGTAGGTATCTCTCCTAAGACACCTGCCTTCAGAGAAATGGTACAGTTCAGGAAGAGCCAGGAGGCAGTCCAGTCCAGTCCTGTTGAAGTTGTCCAACAGGATCAAAAATGGACAAGGAACACTGGAATGTGACACACTGAACATGAGCTCCCTGGGTCAAGAGAGACAAGGCAATAGCAGCGAGTCCATCAGAGGGCTGTGAGGATGATGAAGGGATTGGAACACCTGTCTGATGAGAAATGGCTGAAACCTGGGGCTGTTTAGCCTGGAGAAGAGAAGGCTGAGAGGGGATCTGATCAATGTTTGCAAAACCTTAAGGGTGGGCATAAAGAAGAAGGGGCCAGGCTCTTTTCACTGGTGCCCAGTGTTAGGATGAGGGACAGTGAACACAAACTGGAACATAGGAGGTTCCACCACAACTTGAGGAGAAACTTCTCTGCTGTCAGGCTGCTGGAGCACTGGAACAGGCTGCCCAGAGAGGTTGTGGAGTTTCCTTCTCTGGAGACTTTCAAGACCAGTCTGGACACATTTCCTGTGTGATCTGCAATAGGTGATCCTGCTCTGGCAGGGGTTTTGGACTCAATGATCTCAAGAGGTCTCTTCCAACCCCTACGAGTCTGTGAGTGAGTCTGTGAGTCTGTGATCCTGTAACAATTCATTTCCCTGTTGTCATTTTGCAGTGTATTGCTTTGCTTAACTGCAAGATCACTTTAAAGCCAAGAGGGTATATAGAGGTCTTCATGAGCTCCCATCACTACTCTCTGCTTTGTTGCTTCTCAGTCATCAAAATGAGTGAGCTCATAGGACTGAAAGATTTTACAAACATGCATCAAACAGGTAGTTTCTCCCCCCTGTTTTCATGCCTCTCTCCCTCTGTAGATTGGTGGATGGAATATCACAGATGTGGGGAAAGCAAAAGATTTTAATGAAACTCTTCAAATTCTCATGGGCAGATATGGCACCTTTCCTTTCTTTAGTGTGTATGTGAGACCCGCTCCCTCTGACCTCAAGACCAATATCATTCAGGTGAGTGAACTACAGAAAGAATATTGGAAATAGAGTCAGTTACACAGCCCATGGCTTGAGTTAAACCTATGTTACTCTGAAGAATGTTTTTCCCTATATTTTTAGTCAGCTTCTTGATTTTATTGCACAAAAAGCAATCATTTCTGAAAATTGAGCAGATGAGGAAGAATGAATTGAATTCTTCCTCTCTTCTGACAGTGTAGAGTGTACTTCATTGTGGAAGGGTCTGGCTCTTGCTGTGCTCAGGGCTATGACAGCTGCAATAACTGAGTCAAAGTGTCTGTGTCTAATACATGTGGCGGACTGTGACTTCTGCAATGTGCTGTTGTGGGTTAAGCCTGGTAGGCAGCTGAGCAACACAGAACTGCTGCTTGTTCTGCCCTCTGTGAGATGAGGAAGCAAATCAGAAGGGCAGAAGTATGAAAACTCTTGGCTTGAAATAAAAAGATCGTTTAATTAATTAAAAAAAAAAAGAAAAAAGAGGGGGGAAAAAAAAGAAAAAAGAGGGAAAAAAGAACAAAGAAAAAAGAAAAAGGAGTAAAAGAGCAAAGGAAAAAGAAAAAAAAGAAAAAAGAGAAAAAAGGAAAAAGAAAAAAAGTGAAAAAGAAAAATAAAAAAGAAAAAAATTTAAAAAGTAAAAAAGTAAACAGAAAAAATAAATAAAGTGATGCCAAAAAAGCCCAAATTGCTCTCCACCAACCAACCAGTGCCAATCAGTTCCAAAGCAAGGGCAGTCCCAGCCACCCTTCTGGCTCAGTATGGTGACATACAATATGGAATATCCCTTTGGTCAGTTG